>CM076416.1:3507732-3695789 GCA_038363315.1 Mugilogobius chulae | reverse complement strand
AGGCAATTGTGATTTAGGAAGTCTCATAAAGTTTGGAAGCTATTTTTTTTTGCTAACTTGTTAAATGCACAATAAATAAAACATAACGATATAAAGAATGATCCTTTTTCTAATGGGTTGACCGTGTTTCGAGAAGAAAAAAGGCATTTTCAGTCTCTACACTGGTATTGTTCAATATAGAGTATCGGTAGATACTTAAAACCAAAATATTGAAATTGGTGAACTGAAAAAGCTGGATTGGTATATTCTTTATTTACGTTTAAAAGGAGGAGCTATTACTGTTGCACTGGATATCAAAGAAGTACATACCTGTTCTACACGAGGATCTTGGGCGACAAAATCATTGAAATCCCGCAATGCCAGGGCATTATGATCAGTGACATTTTTAGGTAAACTTTGGCTTTAAAGAGGGAGTTGTCCACACATATCACACCTCGTAATCTCAGCAAATTATTGTCTAGGATAAGCCTGTAGTAGTTGATGTAATTAGGTTTATCTGCATCAATGAAGACCATGTCAAACTGTTCTCCTGCTTTTGCCAGCTCCTGAAATGAAAAAAAGTTTAAATAATTACATTGCAATGTCAACAACAATTTTAATTCTACCATTTAATACATTTCTTTCAAATGTGTAAGACCCGATCTTAGGTTTGTATGTAGAGGGATTCAGCTGCTCCACTAACCTGCACATGCTACTCACATTTAGGGCCACATTTTGCCTTTGGTTTTTCGCACTGGCATTAGTTTTTTCTTCTGTGGGCCACTGCCTTCCAGAGTGTAGATTGAGCAAGTGTCTAAGAGGCGTGATGAGAGAGCAGGTCCGACTGACACAATTTTATTCAGTAAACCGCAGGAGTAGATTTGTCAAAAATCTATTCACATGACGTGTGATGCATTCTTTGTGGTCAAGTAGAATAAACAGGGGCTGTTGTCTAGCCAGATTGGTTTTGTTTGCCTGTGGGTGACCTGTAATTAGAGCTTGTAAAGATTGGACCATGGACACTTTGCAGTGTCTCACTTGTTTCAAAAGTAGAAAAACTAATGC
The DNA here is from genome assembly GCA_038363315.1 of Mugilogobius chulae. Lineage (NCBI taxonomy): Eukaryota > Metazoa > Chordata > Actinopteri > Gobiiformes > Gobiidae > Mugilogobius > Mugilogobius chulae. Next base: position 3,694,745 of record CM076416.1, on the reverse strand, counting down.
CAGCTCCAAAACCCAGGGCAACATACAGCTTTGTACAATTGTAGCACCAGCACCTTGTTCACCTTTTCAACAAACATTTCTGTGAAATGATAAACATCTGACCTGTGGTTAGAAAATTACCTTAAGGGTGTCAAGGGCAGATCCAATTTTAACAATTATTTTCTTTCCGTGTGGAGACTTGTCAAAAATGGGTTGTGCAAATTCCTTTAGATATGCCTCCAACTCCAAAGCAACCAAACAACCATCATCAGGAAGTGCTTCGGCCATAGAGAGGGCCCCATAGCCTGTGAACATTCCGATCTCCAGGATTCGTCTGGCCTGACTCATGTGCACCAGCGTCTTAAGAGTTTGACCTGAAAAACAAAAAACAACAACCAAACATCACATAATTTAAGTCAGATTATGTATTCAAGTATGCATAGCATAGCTGATGACTATTACATTTAGTTCAATGTTATATATTCCAAGACCATGCTGTTTGTTAAATTTTTTTATTTTTTTATTGACCTTTATTTAACCAGGGAAATCCCACTGAGATTCAGAATCTCTTTTGCAGGGGAGCCCTGGGGAAGGGTCAGGGGAGGCATTAATGGACATGTTTTTAGCTGTAGGAGGAAACCGGAGTACCCGGAGGAAACCTACGCAGACACGGGGAGACCATGCAAACTCCACATAGAAGGCCCGGCCGGCCCGGGAGTCGAACCCAGGACCTTCTTGCTATGAGGCCAGAGCGCTAACCGCTGCGCCACCGTGTCGCCCAAAGAGTCCTAAAGAATAAAATACATCAACAGTAACAAATAGAGGGGGAAATTGATAGATTCTGTTTAATAATATAATAATATCTGTTAAACACACCACATGTTCATGTCCTGCCCACTGCTCCTCTCCTGTTGCTCCTTTTCTCCGCTCTCTTTCTTCCTCCTGCTCTCCTTCTTCTTCCTCTACTTTCTTGTACATACACATGCGCTTGCGTGTGTGAGTGGCAGCAGTAAGGAGCATTGTGGCCACAATTTTGAAAACATCGTGGCCACACAAACACTGCTGCTGTCACACTTATTCCACCCTTAGCCCTTTGCCTTAGCCCTACCCCTCGATTTTGCGCGTTCACGAGAGATGAAGGGGTGTCCCGATGCTCTTTAGCGTTAAGGCGGAGGGCAAAGGGGAAGGGGTGTACACCCCTTACAGCGAGCCAATTCGGATGCACACTTACAGGCAAAGGGGTAGGAGGAGTTTGTTAAAACCAGGAAACGTGCTGCTGAAATATACTCTCAAATGTAATAATAAGCACTTTAATGACATTTATTAAGTTATAAGACCGTTTGTGTGTGTTTTATTCACTGTTTGTTGTTGTAATATGATGAAAGCGGAACAGTTTATATCGCATTGTCGTGTCTCCTGCTGTTTCATCGCCTCGTCTGCTCGCTCTGAGAATGGGCACAAACTTTACCCATCACAGTGATTGACCCGGGCCGTTTGTTACTTGTATTTCATTTTCTCGCACTCACGAGTCGATCCTCGGAGGTCAAGCAGTCGTTCGAGAGAGCTTCAGTGTAAGCGGGCTGCCGGTGTTGTCCCGCGATGTCACCGGGTCTGCACCGGCTTGAGCGAGCGAGCACCGCGGGAAGACAAGCACTGTTTCCCCGCTGTTGCCCCGCGAGGTCAGCGGCTCTTCACCGGCTTGAGCGAGCGAGCGCCGCGGGAAGACAAGCCTTGTTTCCCCGCTGTTGCCCCGCGAGGTCAGCGGCTCTTCACCGGCTTGAGCGAGCGAGCTGCGCGGGGCTTCACCGCGGTGTGACCGTCCTGTTCCGCTCTCCAGCCGCAGAGAGCCGGGCCCGGGGGAGGAGCTGTGAGCCTGCGCTGCTCTGTCGCTCCCCGGCCGAGGTTGATTCAACACCGCGGGGTGATAGACACTGTTTCTCCGCGGTGTCATGGAATCCACACCGGCCGGAGGACAGAGCTGCCCAGGCTCACAGCTCCTCCCCCGGGCCCGGCTCTCTGAGGCTGGAGAGCGGGACAGGATCTGTCAGAAGCCACAGAGCTCCAGTCACACGCTGTCACGCACAGAAGAGATGTATGAAGCCAAATGAAAGTGAAACAGTTCGTGTTTATTTTACACAAAAGTCCTCTTGAAAAGTTCATTTCAATAACTTGCCCAACTGTGTTGCTGGACTGAGATTGGTCTAAAAAGATAAATTATCATAGTTTAAAGGTCAAAGCTTTCTGCATAATAAAAGAACCAATAATAACAGCCTAATAAATAAAAAAACAACAACATTTTAATAGTAACTACTTACATCTTACAAATTAATATAGCCTGTTTATAAAAAACAATACACAACAATATACAATATAATAAAATAACCTAGTAGTCTATAATAGGCTATAGTAAAACTTGATAAATGAATAGGCAACTACAGTATATTCTATTATGCTATATGTTGTTATATTAATAATATTGCTAATACAAATATGTTGTATTATTTATTATAATGCACTATAGCCTATAACCATATTTTATTATATTATTATGATGATCATAATTTCATTATACCATCACACGTCTGTGAGCTTGTTCTAAAAAAAAATAAATACAAACAAGGGCTATCCCATTTCGTAGGGCTGTCCTACCCCTTAGCCCTTGTTTTTAAGGTGTAGGGGAAGGGTAGGGGTAGGGCTAAGGGGAAGGTGTAGGGGTACAAAAGAGAATTGGGATTGGGGGTTAGATTGTGACTGTAGCCCACGGTAAAACTATGCAGTTTATTACACAGTCTCCTAGATACATCGCTCAAATTATTTTGTGTGCAAAAAAAAGTCAATGAAAGTTAGTAGGGCCGGTCTCTGGCATCAACGTGTTCTGACACTACAGTCGACCGGTAGATTGCTATTGACTAGCAACATTTTCCATAACTTTGTAACTTACACTAACAGTTTCTGTTTAGTAGAATGTGTTTTACCTTCCACATGTCCAGTGATGCACTCCTTGGGAAGCAGAAACTGAGTCTTACCCTCCTTGTGCACACTGGCCCAGTCATGAGTTATAGTTTTTCTGTATATACAAATAAATATATGGATGAAACACAATTCCAACATTCTTCTCAGCTGAACATGTTTAAAGCTAAGGTTGTTGTACTTGTATAGCTCTGACAGAGGGTCACTTTCTGGTGTGGTATCTTCTCCAGGTAGTCATCCAGACCACCGGCAATGTCCAGAGCTCGTTGTAGATGATCCATCAACTCTGTGGGGATGCTGACATTTCCTGTGGCTATGTCTTTAGCTTTTTTAGTAGATCCACAAGAACTTCCACAGGGGTATCTGGAACTTAAACAACATAGAAACAAAAAAATATATTAGAATGTTGAGTCTCATAAGATAATCAATAGAGCCTTAATTGTTCGTCTTTTGTTTGTTTGTTTGTTATTCATTTATTTATTTAGTTATTCCTTTAGTTATATATTTTTATATATATTTTCATTTTCCTCAATTTCATTTTCTATCACTTTTTTCCATTTGGAGTTGTGGGTGACAGGAGCCTACCCCAGTGACTTTGGGCTTTAGGTGGGGGAACAGTTTTTAGGTGGGGAACAGTTTTTAGGTGGGGGAACAAGCCGTTATTTCGAGCAACTTTTCCACTCAAGGAGGCAAATGTGAATTTACACTTTTTGTATTTATAATGTTCATAATTGAAATAAAAAACTGATTAAATGCACAGTCCTTTGTGAAGGTAACGTTTCTGGTCTTAAAATGATGTTGTAAGACAAGTCTGCAGTCACAGTAAGTAATGCAGAATAAAAATATGTCTATAGCGCAATTTGGAAAAAAGCAAAAAAAAAAAAAGATTTACACTTAGTTACATTAATACAGTAGGTATACCATGTCGTTAGTCCAACTACTGCACAGTAGAATCTGTAATTAACGAAAATCCTCATGGCTCCAGGCTTAAACTGTTTTATGCTAAACTCGATTGACTGGAATGTTTACACGTGAGACAGTGAGAAGTATCGAAGCACTCTTCTGGGAATCACAACTAACTTTAAGTATCATTCTGCATTCACATGTCTGAAAGACTTTACTGTCGCCATAAAAGAATCTTAAAGGTGCATTGCGCGAGTTAAATTGCACTTCTTGTCTGGATTCGAGCCATGTTTTGTAAATTCTTTGATGTTTCCTCAGATAGTCTGATATATGCGAGTGGTTTGAGCCAATTTCTGTGGCTCTATTTGGGCATAAATAACTATATTATTGCAGTTTTTTTTCACATAAGCTCCTTGTTTTGCTTTAAATTGATTGTTTAATGATAACAATAAAACAAAAACAACAAAAGCTTTAGTAAATACCAAGTAAATACAGCCATTTAGATTCTGAAACTTTGCCTTGGACTCCACAAACAACTCCAACGACTCCAAACAAATAGAAGAAGGATCAACGAGTGCAAAGCGTGAGGATGAATGATGCAGGGCCAAGCTAAGTAGCACTCCACTCGAACACGCTTTTGAGGATGAAGGAATCTTTGAACTGTACTAGGAATTAATAGGATGCTCATCTGGCAATTGTTTTGATTAGAAGGCAAAACAGTCACTCAATTTTAAAAATCGAAAGTACGTTACACATTGTCTAACGTTTTGTGTTTGCAAACGGGTCAATAGCAAAACAACTAAAAAAAGTCTAAATCTACTTTTTTTTAAATAAATAACCTTGTCTTCTTACCCCAGAAAACACAATGCAGAGAATATTGAAGTGTCAACAAGAGCAAAAATTATTCCCTTTTTATTTTTTTATCTTACTTCTTGATTTGAATTGATGACATCACACTGTTTTTAAACAAGAAATGTTTAATTAACAATTACCAAAAAGTAATGCTGCAGCTTCAAAACACACAGCATCCATTAAGTATGTTGAAGGGCTGGGTGATATGACAAACAAATGTATCACAATTTTCTTGAAACCAGATTACAATTTAGATTTTAGCCCGTTTTTTTTTTTTTTTTGTTTGTTTTGTTCTTTTTTGTCTGTTAACCTTCTGATGCATCGCGGTCACTACAGTTTACAGCAACTAAAAAGTATATTTCTCTTTAATTCATTGGGTTTTAAGGTGAAACTTTATATCAGCCTCTAGAGTGCTCTCTGCTGCCATAGTCTATTGAGGTCAAGTCAGTGGTCACTGGTCAGTCAGTGTAACTGCAGGTAAAGCACCTCCCAATCCAAGATGGCCGCTCTCAGTCACTTCTGCCAACCACTGCTGATATATCCTGCCAGTCCTTCCATACCAGAAGAGCCCCACCGAAACAAAACATATGATCATATACAGCAAGTGTCTAAGATGAATGTTATCTGTTTGGAATAGGAGTTTTGTATGTTCAATATGTAGAAAATGACAATTAACCATGTGTCCACTGAAGTGGACACCATGCATCGACCAGTCTATTTTTTAACACAGGTAATATAATAGCTTCACTGGTCAGAAGGATCAGGGAGCTATGGAAGATGGACACATAGCACCTGATACTACTCCAGCCTGAAAAAATATGAGGAAAGTCCAAAACAATGACTTTTGATGGAAACTTGCCTCTTTTTCTAGGAAACTGGAAACTACAGAAATCTATAGGATTTCTTTTCTCCACATTCAGACACATGTTACCAGCCGATCTCATTGATGATTTAGGTACAACACCAACTTATATGTTCTCCAGAAAGAGAAAAACAAACTGGCAGTGACAGGAGAGGAAATACATATTCTTCAGCTCCTGTGTCTCTCTTCTTCTCCAGCAGACACTTATCAACATTGCTGTCAATACTCTCATTGCTGGAGTTTACGGACCTTTCTAGACTATTTTGTAGGCTGCTTTATTCCCAAAAATGTTTGTCAAAGCATACAAAACAAACAAGGATTTGAATATTTAAAATAAAGTTCGAGAAATTAATACATTTTTACATTAAGTTTATATTGTTTTATGTGACTTCCGGTATGGCCGCCAGCTCGGAGTGATCAAAGTTTTGAGGCTCCTGCCTAAATCGCTTCTACTTTACAATTTTCTCACCACTTTCATGAGAAAAGTGTAGATAACTATTTCGTATCGCCTTGTGTAAATCCCCGACAGCTAAAATGACGACTAGAGCGCGAACAGAGCAACAAAAAAAGGAAGACGTTATCTCCGAGCCAGCCGTGGCTATGCTAAAAGCTATGCTAGAAGATCATAGATCATCGCTCTCGGCGGAGATTAATGCCTCTATCACGCGACTGGAATCGAAGCTTGACAATATCCAGTCCGCTATTAACGACCACGATCAAAGACTCTCTTCATTGGAAGATGCGGCCACGGACACACGTAAGGACATGCATGACATGGAGGTGAAGCTAGCTGCGGTGATGGATGATAATGCTAAGCTAAAGGCTAAACTCGTTGACTTGGAAAGCAGAAGCCGCCGCAACAACATCCGTATTGTGGGGGTGCCCGAAGACGTAGAAGGACCTCGTCCAACTGCATTCTTCTCTGAAATGCTTTTGGAAGTGTTTGGGAAGGACATTCTGAAAACTGCCCCGGACTTGGACAGAGCTCACCGCGCGCTAGCCGCCAAACCGGGACCAGCTGCTAAGCCTCGCGCCGTGGTAGTGTGCTTTCACAATTTCCAGACCCGTGAACTTGTGGTGCGCAAGGCACGGGAACTCCGAGGGAAGCTCCGCTACAAAGACTCTCCTCTGCACATTTTTGAGGACTACTGCCCGGAGGTACTGGAGCAACGCTCCGCTTATCGTGGAGTTATGAAAGAACTGTACAATCTGGGCCTCAAGCCTGCTCTCCGCTTCCCGGCAAGATTGTTTATTGTGACCAACGAGGGTAACTGGAAGCGGCTAACTTCACCCGAAGACGCAAGGAGCTACATTTCTTCACACCAGTCGGCAAGTTAAGTTCTTACTGACTTTTCACTTGACTTGTAGATTCTCACCTACCTGTGGTGCCTTTTTACTAGCAGTTCTCTAGTTGTTCAATTCATATTTGATTAAGTTTACACTGTTTTTCACTGTGAAACTGTAAATCCTAGTATATTTTATTTATGTTTATGTTCTTTACTGAAATTGCTATGCAAATGCCGTTTTAATCAAAATCTTTGAATTTTATTATTTATTATACCTTTTTTTTTTTTTTTTTTTTTTTTTTTTTTTAATCATTATCACTATTCTATTTTGTCCATATTTTATTTTCATTATTATATAGTTTTTTTAATTATTTATTTTGTTTGTTTTTATTCTTGTTTTGGTTTGTTTTTTACATGTATTATTTATTTAGTTTTATTTTTCTTATCGAAGTTATTTACACAATTTTTTTGTTGTTTTTTTTTACCTGGAACTACAATAACTTTTTGACAAAGATATATTTGTTCTTGGGATGTTTGATCTGTCTACACTAGGTTATGTTTTTAATTTTGTATAATGTTCTGGTGACTGTTTACCATAACTGGAAGCCTTTTTTTTGTTTTATTATGGTAATTGTGCAGGGAAGAAGCTACAACCTGCCGTGCAATGGACACTCAAGACTTTCTTTTTGTTTTAAGGGAATCCAGGTCCAGGGTTTGTTATTTGTGTGTGTGAGTGTGTGTTTTGTTTTTTTGTTTTTTTTTTTTTTTTTTTTTTTTTGTCTTTCTCCAGCAAATTTTCCATTTTCTACTGTCTGCCTTCTATGGACTTGCCTACAAGCTTATCAACATATCATAAGGTATGACTAACACTCTTAAATTCATCTCTTGGAATGTGAGGGGTGTCGGAACTGCAATCAAAGCCAATAAGATTTTATCACATTTGCAGCAGCTGAAAGGAGACATTATTTTTTTGCAGGAGACACACTTGCGCAAAAAAGAAGTAATGCGTTTAAAAAGGAACTGGATTTCCCATGTCTATCATTCCAAATTTAACGCTAAGGCTAGAGGGTCTGCTATTCTTATACGCAGTAACGTTTTATTTGAGGAACACAAAGTTATTGCTGACCCGGATGGTCGCTTTGTTATCGTATCAGGCAACTTACAAGGCTCTTTGGTTGTGCTGGCGAGTGTCTATGGTCCAAACTGGGACGATGACTCCTTTGTAGTTAATTTCTTCTCCTTGATGCCTTGTAGTTAATTTCTTCTCCTTGATTTTGAAAATTACCATCTTGTTGTTGGGGGAGATTTTAATTTTGTTCAAGATGCCTCATTGGACAGATCCTCCCCGAGGGTCACTCTATCTACTAAATCCTCAAAAGCTCTTGATGTTTTTAAAACAGAATTAGGGTTGGTAGACCCATGGAGATGCAAGAACCCCCTGACAAAAACATTTTCTTTTTTTCCCATGCCCACCATACTTACACCCGTATAGATTTTTTTCTTATTGATCTTAGGCTCTTTTCAGGAATTCAAACTTGCGATTATAATACTATAGCCATATCTGATCATGCGCCGGTTTCATTAGAATTATCACTTGGTATACAGCCTCGCCTCCTAAACATTGGCGATTTAATTCTAATTTGCTAATAAGGGATGATTACAAATGTTTTATAAGAACCCAAATCAAACTTTTCCTTGAAATTAATGACACTCCTGAAGTCTCTAGATGTACACTCTGGGAGTCATTAAAGTGCTATATGAGAGGTCAACTTATAAGCTTTATTTCTAAATTGAAAAAAGAAGAACTGTCTCAAACAACAGATTTGCTAAACAAAATTAAGGATGTTGACAGTAACTATGCCACTAATCCAGATCCCAATCTTTACACTGAACGAGTCAATCTTCAGGCCAACCTTAATTTAAACACAACTACAGCGGCTATGACCCAGCTTATAAAGACCAGACAAAATTACTTCGAGTCCGGTGACAAGGCGGGAAAACTTTTAGCTTATCAGTCTCGAGCTGAGGCAACTTCCAAATTGATTTCGAGTATTAAATGTGATTCAGGTGAGGTTGTTTCGAACCCCAAGAAAATAAATGAAGCATTTGCTAACTTCTATGCTGATTTATATACTTCTGATTTGCCGCCAAATGCTCAAGAGGTACTTCAAACTGTGGATTTTCCACAAATAGATGAAGAGGCTGCTAGGAACCTGGGTGAACCTATCTCAGTGGCTGAGATTCAAACAGCCATCAAATCTTTGAATGTGGGAAAATCGCCTGGCCCAGACGGCTTCTCAGTCGAGTATTACAAGGCTAACTCTGATCTCTTGGCGCCAGTCTTAAAAGATGTGTACAACGAGGCCTTTTCAAAATCATGTCTTCCGAACACCTTATCTGAAGCCACTATCTCTTTGATTTTAAAAAAAGATAAGAGCCCCCTTTTGTGCAGCAGCTACAGGCCCATTTCGCTGCTTAATGTAGATTTTAAAATTCTTTCTAAAGTTCTTGCCTCTCGTCTTCATTGTGTGCTGCCTAAAATAATTTCTTTGGACCAGACAGGTTTCATGACTGGACGCCACTCTCATCATAACACTAGACGTCTTTTGAATATAATTCACTCGCCTTGCTCTTCAACACCAGAGATCATTGTGTCCCTTGATGCAGAGAAGGCCTTTCGATCGAGTTGAGTGGGCCTTTCTCTATGAAGCAATGGACAGATTTGGCTTGGGCAAGGACTTTATCAGTTGGGTCAAGCTGCTATACTCATCCCCGGTAGCATCTGTTCGAACAAATAACACCCTGTCTCCGCCCTTTCCTCTCGGGAGGGGTACGAGGCAGGGTTGCCCTCTCTCACCGGCCTTATTTGCTATTGCTATAGAACCTCTGGCTATCTGGTTGCGTTCAGAAGAAAAATTTAAAGGCATTACCAGATTTGGCATCACTCATAAGGTGTCGCTTTATGCGGACGATTTACTCCTTTATATTTCTGACCCATCGACTTCTTTACCAGTGCTCTTCAATATTTTGGAACAATACGGATCACTTTCAGGCTATAAACTTAATTATCAAAAAAGCGAACTATTCCCTTTAAACAATCAGGCCAAAGAGCTACCTCATTCTATAGCACCTTTCAAACGGGTGGAATCTGGCTTTAGATACTTGGGTATTTACATATCTTCTTCTATACCTGAAATGAAAAAAAATAACTTTGAATCCCTCCTTGAGAGCACTGAAAAAGACTTTGAACGTTGGTCTCTTTTACCAATATCTTTGATGGGACGGGTGAACCTAATTAAGATGACCATCCTTCCTAAATTTTTGTATCTTTTTCAACATATTCCCGTGCTTATCACCAAATCCTTTTTTGATAAACTCGAAAAAAAGATATCCCACTTCTTGTGGGGTGGGAAAACAGCCAGAATTCGTAAATCTATTCTACAGTCACCTAAGAGCGAGGGTGGGCTGTCCCTTCCCAACTTCAGACTATACTACTGGGCAACAAACATACAGAAACTCTTGTATTGGATGTATGATGATAATACTTCCCTGCCTGTCTGGGTACAGATGGAGAGAGGTTCTTGTCGTTATGCATTATCTTCAATCCTCTGTTCTCAGCTCCCGCTGACCTTAACTTTTGTTGGTGACAACATCATTGTTAAAGAAACAGTGTCTATTTGGAGGCAATTCAGAAAACAATTTGGTTTACAAGGCCCGTCAGTACTATCTCCTATATTTAAAAATTGTAATTTCGCTCCCTCAGTTACAGATGCAGTGTATAAAATTTGGCATACCAAAGGACTTAACAAAGTCAAGGATTTTTATAGTGACAATAGTTTTTTAGCCTTTGCTGATATTTCGTCCAAATATAACCTCCCTAATACACATTTTTTTCGTTTTCTTCAAGTAAGAGATTTTGTCAAGAAGCAATTCCCACACTACCCTAACCGACCCCTGAAACTTTTTGGATAGTCTATTGGAAGTCAAACCCCAGCAGAAGCACTGTATATCAATTTTATTTCGTATGATTGACGCAAAACTTACTAGATCAATCTCTTTCATGAAAAGAACGTGGGAGGAGGAATTACATATAACCTTATCTGAACAGCAATGGGACAAAGCCCTCAAGTTAATACACTCCTCCTCTATATGTGCCCGACATGCTTTGATTCAGTGCAAAGTATTTTATAGGGTACATTACACAAATGCAAAATTGTCTAGGATCTATTCATCAGTTAATGACCAGTGCAACCGATGTGGGCACTCGCCGGCAAACCATACCCATATGTTTTGGGCCTGTTCCAAATTAAACCATTTTTGGGCAAATATCTTTGATACGCTTAGCCAGGCCTATGGTCAGACTTTATTTCCTAATCCGGTGTCGGCTATATTTGGGGTCTCAACAGACACGAGTCTGTCAGGACATTTTAAGCATGCTCTGGCTTTTACTTCCTTGTTAGCCCGGCGATTGATTTTGCTAAGATGGAAGCTTTCTGACCCCCCATCTCATGACCATTGGGTGAAGGATGTGCTTTATACTTTGAAGCTGGAAAAACTCAGATTTTCACTTAAAGGATCTGTGGGCAAGTTTATGGAAACATGGCAGCCCTTTTTATCATTGGCAGCTACACTTACTTTGCTTCCTGATGCGGAGACTGACTAAAATTACTATTTCATTTGTTGTTTAATTTTTATTTTTATTTTTTTATTATTTTTTTTTATTATTATTTTTTATTTATATAAAGAGTTCGTTTCAATATGAACATTGAATATACACATTTTAAGATGTCTGAATAGCTTTTTGTTATTATGATTATAAATATCTGTATGCCTTATAATTAACTATCTTTAGTTATTATGTCCATGTGCGTGTCTAGGTATGTATATGTTTGTATATAAACATGTATGTGTGTGTGTGTATATATGTATATTTCTGTGTTTTGTTTTTTTTATGTGCAGGGACTGGATCTCTGTTCTGTCTTGTATGTGTGAGAGAGACCTGGATTTGGGGGTAATTTTGTTTGGGAGGGTTGGGGGGGTAGACATGGAGCAATATTAACATGTACAACCTATGTTGTTGTTTTTTCTCTTTGTTGGAAACATGCTCTCAATGTCAGTATGTTCAAAAAGTTCAATAAAAAAAGTTGGATTAAAAATGTTTTGTTGTTATTAATATCGATAAATTTAATTCTAGAGAAGAAGGGTCAAAGGACAGGGAATGTCATTCTCATCGCCCCTGGATCATAATCTCCTCGCCTGGTTTATCCTCTACCACCACCAGTGTGCAGCCCCTGAGAGAAAACATACTGTATATTCCAGATCTAATGGACCTTATCTGGCCGTGCTAATCATCGCCCTGTCTTCTGCAGGGATCTGACCGCCAAGTTACGCACTCATAAAGAATCTTCTAACTCACTGTTTGTCTCCAAATTGAATGATAGTTACTTTAGATTTTTGTATAGTTTATGTTTACCATTATCCTGAATAGTTTTGTGTTGCACAGAGCTGGGCGATATGACAAACTTTAAATCAAAACAAACACACACATATTACGTGCATAGACATATAATTAGTAGACGCGCAGTCCGACTCTGATGCTATCGAACACTTAGCATCTGAGCTAGTCCGGTAAGATTTAAACTAGTCCGGAGCGTTCTACTGTTTATTTTCCTATAGCCGTTAGCATTAGCCCACAAAAAACGCAAGTTATGAAAGATCCAGAGAGTGTCAGCTGGTACAAACCTTCCGCCCACATTTAGCAAAGGTCAGAGCCTTTTTACAAGATATTTTTGAGTTTCGAAACCTTTTAGTATTTTATTGTAGCTAAAAATTGTGTATGAAACTGCTAACGGCTAGCGAATTTATGCATCTTTTAAGGCTCTAGTGACCACCAAACATCCGCTTTTACATGTTACTAGTGAGAAAAGAGACAAATTACATAAATAACACCAAACAAAGTTATAGCTTCACTTATCTGTGGAGGTGCGTCTGTCGCATCGGCAAGTGATGGAGCATTTCCAGTCTAGAATATAGTAGTTTGAGAAATATAATTCACATCGCCAAAGTTGTTTAAAAAAGCTTCATAAGACACAAATCAGTCCGTTTTGCTCATGGTTTTACCGAAATCTCTTGTTTAAGCTCGTTTAATCCATAAAAGTGCAACTTCTGCCATTGACTTCTATTGATTTGCGTCATCACCTCTACCGGAGGAATATGGCGTCGCGCTGTTCGAGTTGTAGCAACAGAGCAGAGATGCTGATTGCGCGTCTACTAATTATATGTCTATGATTACGTGCACATACACTTCCCCATCCACACACTAATACACTTAGCTACGTTTGCATAAATTCATTGGCCGAGTACAGATGGACAAAGAAAGCATCACCAGAGGAGTCGTCTGCACCAGGAGCAGCAACACAGTGTCACAAGCGGATATATAGCCTACACTCAAGGAAAAAAACCTGCAACACTCAGTTTTCTGAGTTTTGGGGGGGCAGAATAATTAGCCGCCTGTTTCATATAACAACCCAAACCAAAAGTGACAGAATTTCATCAGACTGTCAGTAGTTCACGTGACCCCCGTTGGCCCTGGACAGCGATTATTCGTCACCTCATGGATCGGCAGTAGTGTCTGAGTTGATCCATTCTTCAGCTGTTGCTGAGTTTCAGGAGGATGTTCACGTCGGTGGCACGCCACGAGCAGATCCAGACATTTTCATGGGCCATGGACACTCTGCAAGTCACGCGATGTGATGCACCATTCAACTGGCTTAAACATGATCAACATTGGCCTATGGTGAATACCGCACGCGGAGGCGATTACGATGGTTCTGGCCAACACTGGCCTTTGGTGTGTCCCAATGGTCTCGGCTGTAGACCTGGTGGCGGCTGAACCACCAGGTCTACAGCCGAGACTTGGAGATGTGCGGGCGGTTGGTCTTGTGCAGCGGTCGTTACACGGGGCCACCAGTACGAGGGCGGTCGTTAGAGGAACAAGACGACGAATGGTAGAGCGGTGACTCCAAACACCCTGGAGACACAAGACAACACCGTCCAGCTTGGAGCTGCCAATAGCTCCATCCCTCTCTGGTTGAGACAATCGTGGCATCGTGAAGAAGTGTGTTTTTGGCTTCATTCTGGTGCCTTTTATTGAGAAGACTTGAGCACAGTTAACCAGCGGTAAAGTCAACTCTGAGTTTCAAACATGAGTTGTAATGCACTCTTTATTGTTCTCGCAATCAGTCAAGCCAAACCAAGAACAACACGTGTCTTATTTACTCAAAAATGTCGTGGAATATACGCTTTCATGTATGTTCGAGTTGCAGCGTGAAAAAATGTTTATTTTACTTTATTAACTTGCCGTACCCATCAAAGCATGAACACATGTTAATAAGACCATGTTTTTGCTCATATTGGATGTATTTTGGATTGTGAATAAAAGAATTCAAGTTAGAGCTACGTAACTTGTTGTAAATCAGTCGCAGTGGTCGCTTCATTGTTACTGCAGCGAGAAAACCCTCGACAGGTAAAAGCAATTTGTCCATAAACTGCTTGTGTTCAGCGTGTTTAAATTAACATCATACATTTTTTCCCGTTTAAAAGTCTGTTTTGATGGTATCAGAGTCGGACTAAAAAAGTCTCTCAGTAAATGTAACTTAGTTCTCCTGCCTCTGATTCTCACTTAAATAATCTCTTTGTTCACACTCACACAAAGCCTGACTCCTCCAGGTGAAGCCACAGATCTGCCACAAAAAGTACATCAGATTGTTTAGAAATAAATAATAAATATTCTGATTCTGAATATTGTATTTTGTTACTGTAAATGAGATTTTGCTCATAAGGGCTTTCACTGTCATTTACTGTGTGTGAAAAAAGAAAGATATGATAACATAAGATCGTCCCGCCCTCTTTCCTTGGAACTGAACCAGTCTTGTAGCTGCTTGTCTTTGTAAACGTTTTAACTCCTGTGATCAACATGGCAAAGACGTCGCTCATCTTTGTTACTTATTGTTTTTGAGTTTTCTCTGCGTTTGTGTCTCTGAGGGTGAGTCCAGTCTGTTCTGTTCATGTTTTAGCTTCTGTGGACTAAATATAGAAACTACTGTATGAACTCAACCCAGCTGCTGTCAAGTTAACCCTGTCAAAGTTCACCTAAAAGCTGGTCATAAAAGAACCATTTTAAGGACCTATGTTTTTCTTCTGTGCAGAGCTTGTTCTCACTTATGATTAAGTCAATCAGAGACTAAAAGTACAAAGTCTCAGCTTCACAAAGACAATTGTTTGTGTCTCAGGTCAGAAACAGTTTGTTTGAATTTTAGACAATTTTATGAAAATAGTTAGAATATAAGAGAATAAGATCAGCATAGTCTGATTCAGACAAGACTCTGCTGAGGTTAAAAAACATTGAGGCACTTCTGCCTGAAGCAGAATGTGTTGATGTGGACTGACATTCTAATGTGTTACCAGTGTTGTTCTGCAAGGCTGCAGGGTTCTAGACTAATATATTCTCACTTGTGTGTCTGTGTCTTCATCTCAGAGCGACCCAAGTGTCCTGTGCTGTGGGGACTAAGTGTCTCCTGCCCTGTGTCTTCTCTGTCGGCTCTAACGCTGCCGTCCACTGGAGGAAAAGTCCTGGAGAAGCCCGAGTCCACAGCTTCTACAACAATCAGGACCAACTTCAGAACCAGCACCAGGACTACAGAGACCGGACCTTTGTGTTTCAGAGCCAGATCCACAGAGGAAACGCATCACTGCAGCTGTCAGAGGTCAAGTTCAGGATGATGGAACGTACTTGTGCCACCAGCAGCAGCACTGACAGCAGTGTGTCCATGTCTACTTAAAGTCTTGGTAAGAAACATTTGTCTGAAATATCTGTTTATGTTAGTTTTGTTCTTTAGGCTCCATGTTACAGTTCTTAAAAATTTCAGCAGGTTGGGTCGGCAAAACACTTTTGACTTAACAAAGTCTGTTTTGGTCTGATCTTATAAAATCACTTTTATTCAAATGATTAAAAAGAAATAATCACATTGCGGCCAAATGTTCTAAAATGATCCTCTGTTCACAAAAACTAGTGTCGAGTTACTATTTCCCTGTGTCATTGTCTCAAACAGTAGAAATGTTAAATTCCTAAATAAACAGTCACAGAAGCTTTTGGTCTAAATGTGTCAAAACAATCTTAGTGACGTGTGAACAAAAGTCTAACTTCTGTTGGAAGAACTGGGTCAGCACAAAAAGTCGTTGGAGAACCTCAGGGCTCCATTTTCGGCCCAATTCTGTTTTCCATGTACGATCATTTCTGTGTTGTTTATTTAACGTCATGTACAATGATAGGGTTTGTTTACCAATCTCAATATTCCCTGACCATCGTCATTACAGTCTGATTAATCTCAGTCCAGTCTCAATTACAGTCCATGAACATTTGAAGGTTTAAATTCAGACAAAGTCACAGAGACAGGTCTGACTGTGAGAACGAGAGGAAACAACCTGCGGGACTCAAACCCACAACCCTGCGGCTGGTTACACGTGTTTGGTCACCACACTGCACATTTTAATTATAGTTTTAAATGTCTCGGCTCTGAGCAAAAACACTTTTTTTATTTGCAAAATGCGCCATCATGTGAACCATTTAGTGCAGGTGGTAAAGAAACTTTTTGCACAAGATCCAGGTCAGAAGAGAAATCACAGTCAGGTCCAGGTCTGGAGTTCTATTTCTTTTACTAAATGTGACTCTGAATCTCAACTAAACACAGATTTATTACTAAACACTTTGTTTGTGTGATTTTTTTTTTCAGATCCAGCAAAAATCTGGCTCTTTGTTTTGTTGTTGGTCGTGTGCATTGTTGGATACGTCTTTTACGGCTACATCAGATTTGTAATGTTCTTTTTCATAGCTTTCAACGCATTTTCATATTCATACATTTGAATCTAAATTTTATTCTTCTGTTTCACAGCTCCTGATGTATCCAGCTTTGTACATTATTCTTTTGTATCGCTCTTTCAGTAAGTTTCACCTAAACTCAACCAGTCTGTTTGCTTCAGTTATATAAACCTGTTTGAATTGTGTTTACAGAGAACAAAATAACAAGAAGACCAGAGAAAAAAGAGTGATTTATTTTCTTGTGTTTTTGGAAATTTTGCATGTTCTCCCCGTGTCCAGTTTCCTCCAAAACATGCATGTTTAGGTTAATTGGGTATCAGTGTACATTTCCCCTGTGAGTGAATGAGAGAGTGAATGATTGTTTGTCTTTAACCCTGCAACGAATTGACCACTGTCCAGAGTGTTTCCCACCTAAGGCCCAAAGTCACTGGGACAGACTCCAGTCACCTGCGACTTCTAAAGGGGTATGAATAAATAAATAAAAGACATAAAGAGATTACACACAAAAGTCAGGACTAAACGTGGACCAGAGTCAGGACTAAACGTGGACCAGAGTCAGGACTAAACGTGGACCAGAGTCAGGACTAAACGCGGACCAGAGTCAGGACTAAACGCGGACCAGAGTCAGGACTGAACACGGACCAGACTCAGGACTAAACACGGACCAGAGTCAGAACTAAGCGTGGACCAGAGTCAGGACTAAACACGGACCAGAGTCAGGACTAAACACGGACCAGAGTCAGGACTAAGCGTGGACCAGAGTCAGGACTAAACGTGGACCAGAGTCAGGACTAAACGCGGACCAGAGTCAGGACTAAACGTGCACCAGAGTCAGGACTAAACGTGGACCAGAGTCAGGACTAAACGTGGACCAGAGTCAGGACTAAACGTCTGTATGACAGTATAATCTGTGCTCTGTTTTCTTTTAAAGTAAATGTTATGAAGATTATTAATTTTGTTTTGTACTTTTAATGCATCTTCATCTGCTTTGTAAAGCATGTTTCATCACTTTGTTATACAAATAAACTTGTCTTCTTTAAAGTTTCTCATCTACATGTAACGTACACCTCCCGTACACAGACTGTGAGGTGAGTTCAGTCTAAGACGTGTCCGAGTTTCTTGCCTTGTGCCTTGTTCACCAGCTCCAGTCCACTGTGGTTCGTTATTGCCCAAAGCCGCGCAGATTCACGTGGATTACCGCAGAGAATGCTCGTATTATGACTTGAAAGTCGCATCAGACCGCTGCAACCTCCGACAATAGACACTCTAGTCTGTACGGATTCTCTCCGCACTCACACTGCACCGAGGTCTGTGTACAAGGGCACATTGGTTTAAAACACTTTCTAAGTCTTGCGAGAGTCGTGCGAGTGCCGCCTCACACTGAACTCACACTCAGTGCACGACAGGGGTCAGTTCTACCTGCCTCTGATTCTCACCTTAAAAAATCTCTTTGTAACCTGGATTCACACTCACACAGATCCTGACTCCTCCCATCATGACCTCAGGGCAGGGACACAGTAAAAGTACAACAAACATTTTTTGTGCATTGACTATAGAAATTCTGATTCTGAATGACAAACTTTGTTACTGCAAATGAGATTTTGCGTGTAAAGGTTTATCTTATGAGCAAATTGTCATTTGCAGTGTTTAAATAAATAAATAAAAATAAATGAATACACTTGTCCCGCCCTCTTTCCTTGGAACTGAACCAGTCGTGTTGCTGCATGTTTTAACTAACATGTCTAACTCCTGTGATCAACATGGCAAAGACGTCGCTCATCTTCGTTGTATGTTTGTTTTTGAGTTTTCTCTGCGTTTGCGCCTCTGAAGGTAAGTCCAGTCTGTTCTGTTCATGTTTTAGCTTCTGCTGTTCTCTGTGGACTAAATATAAAATGTACTGTAGCGAACTGAACCCAGCTACTGTCAAGTTAACCCTGTCAAACTTCACCTCAAAAGTTTTCATTCAAAGAACATTTTAACAAGACTTATAACCTCTGTGCAGAACTGGTTCTCACTATTGATTAGGCTCAGAAACAATCTTAATGTGATTGGCTTTGTGCACTGAAGTCAGTTAGCTTGTTTTTTGAAAAAGCTACCATCTTACCAGCATGTTAATTCCCTGTTTCGTTCATTTCTGAAAAAAAAAAAAAAAAAAAGGTTAAGTGAGCCAGCCTTATGAACAGTGAGTGTAAAGTGTGTGTTTCCAGTGAGAGACATGATGGGCGTTTCACGGCACCGTTTGGCTGAGGTGGTTCACTAAAGTGCTTCAGTTTGGCTGAGCTGAAGCGACACAGGCTCTGTGCTTTGTTCTGCTGCAGGACATAATTCTGTTAGAACTTGTTTTACAAAGAAATCACAGCTTTATTTGAAAGTGTCGCTTCTCTACGTTCAATAAAAGTACGTGGCCTGAAACATGAGTGACAGTAATGGCAGCTCAGTCATGTGGATGCAGGGGTTCTAGACTAATCTAAACTCACTTGTCTTTGTCTTTGTCTCAGGGACGACCCAAGTGTCCTGTGCTGTGGGGACTAAGTGTCTCCTGCCCTGTGTCTTCTCTGTCGGCTCTAACGCTGCCGTCCACTGGAGGAAAAGTCCTGGAGAAACCGAAGTCCACAGCTTCTACAACAATCAGGACCAACTTCAGAACCAGCACCAGGACTACAGAGACCGGACCTTTGTGTTTCAGAGCCAGATCCACAGAGGAAACGCATCACTGCAGCTGTCAGAGGTCAAAGTTCAGGATGAAGGATCATACATGTGCATCACCAGCATCACCAGTGAGAGCGACGTGTCCACTGTCGACTTAAAGATCGCTGGTGAGAAACATTTTTCTGTTGTAAATCTTAATCATACAATAGTCTACTTTGTTTGTTTTAGCTCCATGTTACAGTTTCTTAAAAAGCTTCAGCAGAAGTTTGGTTTTGTCGGCAAAGACACTGTTTGAATTTAACAAAGATTTGTTTTGTCCGATACTTATAAAATACCAAAAGATTTTTATTCCAAACTGAGATTAAAAAGCAAAAATATAATTGACAGCCAATTCTTCTAAAATGGCTGCCTGGCATCATGCTTTTTCAACATCACAAAAACTAGTGTTTTAACTAGTGTTACTACTCTACTTCCCTGTGTTGTTGTCACAAACATTAGAAATGTTAAATTCCTAAATAAACAGTCACAGAAGCTTTTGGTCTAAATATGTCAAAACAAACTTGGTGACATGTGAACAAAAGTCTAACTTCTGTTGGAAGAACTGGGTCACCACAAAAAGTCGTTGGAGAACCTCAGGGCTCCATTTTTGGCCCAATTCTGTTTTCCATTTATGATCATTTCTGTGTTGTTTATTTAATGTCATGTACAATGATAAGGTTTGTTTACCAACAGGCACCCAAAACGCCCCGATGCGTGTCGAGGCGTTGGGGGTTGAGGACATTTTTTACGCCCCGACGCGCTTCTTTGAGTTCCTGCTTGTTTGCTGGCTTTGTTTTGCTTGTAGAGAGATCATGTTGAGAAAGAGAAGGAGAGAGAGAGAGGCTTGCTGCATTTATAACACTGACGTAGCTTACCCGATCGCACAACTTTCTCCTCCTCCAGACAGTGTCCTTTTGCTGTTTCTGTCCTCCTCCAGTGTCTTGTCGTACAGCAGGTTTAAATACAGCAACAAGTGTGTGTGTGAGTGTGGGGGGGGCATTTTTCTTAAAACACCTGACTAAATTCATCTAAAATTCAAATGGAAACTGTTTCTGAACCTTTGGAGCACGAACAATTGGCTGGACTCTTTGTGAAGCTGGGACTTTGTAGTTGTAGTCTCTGATGTCTGACTAACTCTTGTTTTAAGTGAGAAGAAGCTCTGCACAAAAGAACATCAGGTTTTAAAGTCCGCCTAAAATTTTTGTGGTAAATGTAAGAATCAGTTCAGCTGGTGTCACTGATTTGGTATATTTTGGGTTTTGACAATTCCTCTTCAAAAGCTGAAGCTATTTTCACTTAAAAATAGTTTTAGGGACCTGTATTTACTTAAAACAGTTTAGAAGGAGCTCATTAAAAACTCCTATTAAATTGTGGAGAAATTTTTTAATTTGTAAGTTCAGAGTAAAAACTGATTCTGATCCATCCCAGAAGAAGGGTTGATTTGACTGTGAATAAGAGTTTTTACATTTGATTTTTATCTACAGCATGTCAGGGAGCTTCAGAATAGATTTTTATTAAAAAGTAGGCAAAATATATATATATATATAAAAAAATAAAAAGTGGGTGGGCCCTCCACTTCTTTAGGGGTTTTAATAGATCCATGTGAGGCGTTGTCAGTCCAGATCATGTCTTGTGTTTGTTTTGTCGTGTCTCCAGATTTTCAAAGCAAAGAACAACCAAGTCTTTAAAAAAAGCCCAAAAACAAGCGACTTTTGGTTAAAAAAGTTATTAAAAGACTTCAGTAAACAGCCCTACTTTCTCCTTGATGTGAGAGGAGAACAGCAGCATGTCACATGTCACAGGAGTGTAGTCTCTGATTGGCTGACGCAGACTCTCAATGCGTCTGAAGATGGATTTTCCCAACTCGCAGCTTCGTGCGAAGTTGAGGCCGCCGCAGGTTTGAGCTTCCACATGGCAAGGCGCCGCATTTTCAGAGGCTTGAAGTCGAGTCAACAGACGCCAACACGCACCACAAATTGACCAGAACGCTCAAGATGCGGGTTTACATTGACTTATTATTGAAAATGGACGCAAAAACACAAAGACGCTGTCCAGTCTGAACGCACCATAAAGTTTTGAAATTTTAAATTCAGACAAAACCAAAGGAAACAACCTGCGGGACTCAAACCCACAACCCTGCGGCTGGTTACATGTGTCTTTGGTTCCAGCACATTTTAATTGCAGTTTTAAATATCTTAGCTCTGAGCCAAAACACTTTTTTTTGGCAAATTGCACCACCGTGTGGCCCATGTCAGTTGTGCAGCCATGTTCCCTCCATGATGTTGTTTGTCTGGACCTGAGCTGAAGGTTTAGTGCAGGTGGTAAAAGAAACCAGCTAAAGATCCAGGTGGAGACTTGTCACAGTCAGGTCCAAGTCTAGAGACACATCACAGTCAGGTCCAGGTCTAGAGACACGTCACAGTCAGGTCCAGGTCTAGAGACTCGTCACAGTCAGGTCCAGGTCTAGAGACACGTCACAGTCAGGTCCAGGTCTAGAGACTCGTCACAGTCAGGTCCAGGTCCAGAGACACGTCGTAGTCAGGTCCAGGTCTAGAGACTCGTCACAGTCAGGTCCAGGTCTAGAGACACGTCACAGTCAGGTCCAGGTCTAGAGACTCGTCACAGTCAGGTCCAGGTCCAGAGACACGTCGTAGTCAGGTCCAGGTCTAGAGACTCGTCACAGTCAGGTCCAGGTCTAGAGACTCGTCACAGTCAGGTCCAGGTCCAGAGACACGTCGTAGTCAGGTCCAGGTCTAGAGACTCGTCACAGTCAGGTCCAGGTCTAGAGACTCGTCACAGTCAGGTCCAGGTCCAGAGACACGTCACAGTCAGGTCCGAGTCCAGAGACACGTCACAGTCAGGTCCAGGTCTGGAGACACGTCACAGTCAGGTCCAAGTCTAAAGACTCGTCACAGTCAGGTCCAGGTCTAGAGACACGTCAGAGTCAGGTCCAAGTCTAGAGACACGTCACAGTCAGGTCCAGGTCTGGAGACACGTCACAGTCAGGTCCAGGTCTGGAGACACGTCAGAGTCAGGTCCAAGTCTAGAGACACGTCAGAGTCAGGTCCAAGTCTAGAGACTCGTCACAGTCAGGTCCAGGTCTAGAGACACGTCACAGTCAGGTCCAGGTCTAGAGACACGTCAGAGTCAGGTCCAAGTCTAGAGACACGTCAGAGTCAGGTCCAGGTCTGGAGACACGTCGTAGTCTTGGTCAATACAAGAACCATTTTAATACGACTTGTAACTTATATTTTTCATCTGTACAGAGCTTGTTCTCACTTATGACTAGAGTCAATCAGGGGCTAAAAGTACAAAGTCTCAGCTTCACAAAGACTTTTAGACGATTTTAGTCAAACTGAACTTTAAGTGAAATAGCTCAGAATCATAAGAGAATAAGAACAGTATCGTCTGATTCAGACAAAATTCTTTGTCACTTAAATTTGCCTAAAGCAAAATGTGTTGGACTTGGCCATCACCTTCAAATGTGTATAGTGTGTTTGTTCTCTAGTATTTGTAGATAGATATGTTTGTCTATGACCTAATTTAAAGCTAAATTTCAGGCTCATGATCTTTAGTCATTATTGTTTCTTTCATGCAGTAATGACAGCTCAAACACCTGGATACAGTAGTTCTATCTAGACTAATATAAAACTCACTTCTATGTCTTGTCTCAGAGCCGACCCAAGTGTCCTGTGCTGTGGGGACTAAGTGTCTCCTGCCCTGTGTCTTCTCTGTCGGCTCTAACGCTGCCGTCCACTGGAGGAAAAGTCCTGGAGAAGCCCGAGTCCACAGCTTCTACAACAATCAGGACCAACTTCAGAACCAGCACCAGGACTACAGAGACCGGACCTTTGTGTTTCAGAGCCAGATCCACAGAGGAAACGCATCACTGCAGCTGTCAGAGGTCAAAGTTCAGGATGCAGGGACATACGTCTGTGCCACCAGCAGCAGCACTTACAGCAGTGTGTCCTCTGTCAACTTAACGATTGTTGGTGAGAAACATTTGTTTGTTATAAAGAGTGCAAAGCCCATGCACTCATTGTTGACAAAAGCAGTGCGAAGCACTCAACCCCTAAAAACAAACTCCTGGCATCAAGCCCTACTCAATAACTCATACCGCCATCTTGGATTTTGCGATCGGAAATGCTGACTCAGCATTTTCGCTCATGTCGTACTTTTAAGAACTCCTCCTACGGCGTTTTGCCCACTGACCTCAAAATCATTGGACATCATCTACACAAGTGGGGCATCAAAAGTTATCCAATTTAATTTCATCCAATTTATGGTTTACGTTTCCACGTTTGTAATTTTTAATTTTGCTCCCGTTTCCACACAGTTGGTCCAATTTAAATCTTACATTTTCTGTCCTAGACCCACTCATGGTGAAAATATTTTAATCGGCGCGATAGCGCCCCCTACAAAATGAAATAAGTGTTTACATGGAGGGTCAAAATTTTAGTTTTTGCTGAAATGCATAAAATTTTACACAAAATTCCTTTGGGTCCTTCTGATCAAAAAAGCCATTGGTAAGCATGTCATATTTTTGACCAAGCACAGCTCATCAGATCTACTCTGTACTGTGATGAGGCTCTTATGAAGCACTAATACAACAACATACACTGACCAAGGGCGCGTCAGCGCCATCCTTAGGTTGTTGTAGAGTAGGCCTAATAGGGCAGAGTTCAAAGCTAGCCTGCTGTTGCCTTGACAACGCAGCGCCCTTCTAATCTGCCCTGTATTGACCCTATTTTGTCCCGCCCCTTTTCTTGGATTTGCACTTCCTGTTTAGCTCTGTTAAGGTAGTTTACATGTTTGTCTGTCTGTCTTGTGGGGCAATTTCAAACATGTGTCATGACAGTTAAAATAAAACCATCGTCTGAAGTCTACAGGGTAAATGCAGCTAAACAGAAAGTACAATTCCTAGAAAAGTGGGCGGGACAAAATAGGGTCAATGGTGATGAGACTCTTTCAAACTGCTAAGACAATAACTCACAATGACCATACTTATATAGCTCTATGGGGCAGAGCTTTTGAAAGCTTGGCCCAGACATTATGGCGCGTAAGCGTAGCCCCTTGCACTTCGAAGTACGGCGAGGGCCGTTGGAATGCCGCTTGCTGTTTCAATCTACTTTGTTTCTTTAGGCTCCATGTTACAGTTTCTTAAAAAGCTTCAGCAGAAGATTTGTCTTGTCGTCAAAGACACTTTTTGAACTTAACAAAGATTTGTTTTTCTGATACTTATAAAATAAAAAAAAATGTTATTCCAAACTGAGCAAAAAATATAATTGACAGCCAAATCTTCTAAAATATTTGCCTGGCAACTTGCTTTTGCAACATCACACTAGTGTTACTACTTTCCTGTGTTGTTGTCACAAACATTAGAAATTTAAATTCCTAAATAAACAGTCACAGAAGAAATGTGTCAAAACAAACTTGGTGACGTGAACAAAAATCTAACTTCTGTTGGAAGAACTGGGTCATTACAGTCTGATTTCTCCTCAGTCCAGTCTCAAATGCAGTCTAATGCTGTGTTCAGACCGAACAGCATTTAAGCGTCTAAATTCGAGCGTTAAAGTGTATTTTGACGCAGAATATTTTTGAAGTTGACACTCCAGCAGGTGTCCAAAACGCCAAGACACTTTTTACGACCCGACGCGCTTCTTTGAGTTCCCGCTTGTTTGCAAAAGGCTTTGTTTTGCTCGTAGACAGATCACTGAGAGAGAGAAGGATAGAGGTTTGCTGCATTTATAACACATAGTTTACCCGATCGCACAACGATCAGACAGTGTCCTTTTGCTGTCTCTGTCCTCCTCCAGTGTCTCGTCGTTCAGCAGGATTAAACACGACAACGAGCATTTTTAATAGATCCATGTGAGGCATTGTCAACGATCGACCAAGCCTTTGGAAAAAGCCCCAAAACAAGCGAAACTTTCGTTAAAAAGTTATTAAAAGACAGTAAACAGTCGTCCTTTCCCCTTGATGTGAGAGGATAACAGCATGTCACGTGTCATAGAAGTGGAGTCTCTGATTGAAAATGGATTTTCCCAAATCCTGTGTCCACCGCAGCTTCGTGCGAAGCCGCAGATTTGAGCTTCCACAATGACTTAACATTGAAAATGGACGCAAAAACGCAAATACACTGTCCGGTTTGAACGCACTATAAAGTTTTGAAATTTTGAATTCAGACAAAACCAAAGTCATGTTTTCCTCACAGAGACAGGCCTGACTGTGAGGACGAGAGGAAACAACCTGCGGGACTCAAACCCACAACCCTGCAGCTGGTCACACCAAACAGCACATTTTGATTATAGTTTTAAATATCTTAGCTCTGAGCCAAAACACTTTTTTTTGGCAAATTGCACCACTCTGTGGCCCATGTCAGTTGTGCAGCCATGTTCCCTCCATGATGTTGTGTTTGTCTGGACCTGAGCTGAAGGTTTAGTGCAGGTGGTAAAAGAAACTTTTTGCCAAAGGTCCAGGTCTAGAGACACGTCGTAGTCAGGTCCAGGTCCGGAGACACGTCACAGTCAGGTCCAGGTCCGGAGACACGTCACAGTCAGGTCCAGGTCTAGAGACACGTCACAGTCAGGTCCAGGTCTAGAGACATGTCACAGTCAGGTCCAGGTCTAGAGACATGTCACAGTCAGGTCCAAGTCTGGAGACACGTCATAGTCAGGTCCAGGTCTGGAGACATGTCACAGTCAGGTCCAGGTCTGGAGACACGCCACAGTCAGGTCCAGGTCCGGAGACACGTCACAGTCAGGTCCAGGTCTGAAGGAGGCGTCACAGTCAGGTCCAGGTCTAGAGACACGTCACAGTCAGGTCCAGGTCTGGAGACACGTCACAGTCAGGTCCAGGTCTGGAGACACGTCACAGTCAGGTCCAGGTCTAGAGACACGTCACAGTCAGGTCCAGGTCTGGAGACACACTACACTTTTTTAGTTTTTTTGTTTGTTTTTTCCAGAACCACCGAGGACTTGGCCCATTGTTCTCTTGTTGGTCTTCTGTCTTGGAGGAGGTCTCTTATATCTCTGTGGCGTTATCACAAAGGTAATATTTGTTCTTTTTTAAATGTATTTTCATTTTCATACATTTTAATCTAAATCTAATTCTTATGTTTCAAAGGAGCAGCTGTTTGCGTGGTGGTGTTTTTTTTTTCTATCTTCGGTCGTCATCCAAGTAAGTTTTCATTTAATCTGGATCAGTCTTTTTGTTTTGAGCTCATAAAACAGGTTATCACACTTTCCTAATTTAGACTTAGTTTGGTGTGAGAGTTTTTGTGGTCAATATCTCTCTCTTTCTCTCCTCTCTCTTTCTCCTTCTCTCTCTCTATCTCTTCTCTCCCTCTCTACCCTACTCTATTTTTTGTCTGAAGGTAAAAAAAAACAATATAAGTTAAACTAACAAAATTACGGAAGTCCAGAGCTGCCAGTGTGGAGTAAACATTTTTTCCAGCTTTTCTCGTTTATAACGACTTTAAATTTACGTTCAAACGACAATATATTCTCGTTAAAACGACTTTTAATGAAAAATAGACAGCCCTTCCCACGATGCTCCGATTATTAATCATCACACAGATTAAACAAGATTCTTCCAGTGTTACTGCTACATATAAGATCTCATGGCTCCTCTTTATAAATACGTGCGCATTGCTTTGATATAAAATACGCCGACTTTCGTCTTTCCTCATTTCTCTGCTGCCCTTTCTCATCTCTCTCTCTCTCTCTCTCTCTCTCTCTCTCTCTCTCTCTCTCCCGTCTCTTCACAAACGCCTAAATTCTCGATCGTCTCTGATTGGCCAGCGCCTCGTCTTTTTAACTTATTCAGATCCTGGTCTGGAGCAGGTTGTGAGTTTGTCTCATGTTGCCATAGAGATCTGCTCCGATAGGACGTGATCCAGTTTCGTAGGACCAGACCAGGTTTAACCCAGAACTGACCCCGCTAAACCCCAAATCTAGCTTCGTAGTACAGGGCTCTGGGCTATCCTTGTGGCGCATCATGGGAAGAGCAGTCTGTTTATCATAAAAAAGTCGTTCGAACGAGAATAAATTTTCGTTTTAACGTAAATTTAAAGTCGTTATAACGACATTATATTCTCGTTTGAACGTAAAAAAAAAAGTCGTTTGAACGTAAAAAAAAAAGTCGTTATAACGAGAAAAAGCTGGAAAAAATGTTTACTGCACCACTGGCAGCTCTGGACTTCCGTACAAAATAAATTGAAAATCGTGACTGCAAAATCAAAAAACTGAATCGAATCGTGACTTAAATGGTTTGACACCCCTGATGAATTCTAACCTGCCATAGATACTTTAGGTTTTCTCCAGTTTGACAAAGCACATTCTAACTGGTCTGTGTTGTCTTTACAGTGAAGAGGAACTGATTCACAAGAAGAGCGAACTCAGAAGAAAACTGGGCTCTGACACAGACTTTATTCTCTCAACTACTGTATTTGCCTTTTGTATTAACATGCAACATTACATTTTAGATGTTTGAAAAGTTTATATTTTACCATTTTTCAGAGTTTTGTGTTGTACCATACATGTCTCTATTAAGACGTCCTGCTATTTCGACAATGACGTCTGATGTTGCAACATTAACATAGTTTTTCAGGCATCTCTGTACTACGACATGTTTAAATTTCTTAGTCGGTGTTGTGGAACTTGCTTCAACATCGAGTGTCCGCTCCTCCGACACTTTCCACTCGAGCCGCCAGTACCTGCGATGTAAGAAAAAAAAAAACTCAACTAAATAGAAGGGACAAATCTAAACCCACACTTTACAATAATAAACAAAATAATTTGTCTCAACGAAATACAAAAACGCTTGCTTCTAATTTCAACCTAAGAACCACAAAAGAGTCAGATTAATCGTGAACTAGAGTCGGACTAAACGTGGACTAGAGTCAGGACTAACGTGGACCAGAATCAGGACTAAACGTGGACCAGAATCAGGACTAAACGTGGACCAGAGTCAGGACTAAACGTGGACCAGAGTCAGGACTAAACGTGGACCAGAGTCAGGACTAAACACGGACCAGAGTCGGACTAAACGTAGACCAGAGTCGGGACTAAACATGGACCAGAGTCAGGACTAAACATGGACCAGAGTCGGGACTAAACACGGACCAGAGTCAGGACTAAACACGGACCAGAGTCAGGACTAAACACGGACCAGAGTCAGGACTAAACATGGACCAGAGTCAGGACTAAATGTTCAAATCTCGGCCAAAAAAAAATAAGTTTGTCAAGCTCATGTAGTTGAACTCTGCCTCTCGTTGTCACTGTAATTAATTCCTTTGCCTCTTGGATTCAGACTCACACAGATCCTCTCGTCCCGGCCTTCAGGGGAAATAGTACGCCAAACTGTTTAAGCATTTATAATAAAATCTTCATATTTTGAATGTCACTGTTCTTGTATGTTTCTAATGTTTTTTTGTGGCTGTAAATGAGAGTTTGTTGGTAACGGCTTTGCATGTATAATTAATTAAAGATTTGATATGAAATATGATCGTCCCGCCCATTAGTTCTTTGGAAGTGAAGCAGTCGAGCTGCTGCTTGTCTTTGTAAACGTTTTAACTCCTGTGGTCAACATGGCAAAGACATCGCTCATCTTTGTTACATTATTATTTTTGCATTTTCTCTGCGTTTGTGTCTCTAAGGGTAAGTCCAGTCTGTTCTGAGTTTATGTTCAGAGGTTTGTTCGCTTCTGCTGCTCTCTGTGTGCTAAATATAGAACTTACTGTAGTGAAGTACAACGTGATGCCTGAGGCTTGTAATAGCTGCTGTTAAATCAACTTTCTCAAATTTCACCTCAAAGTTTGTCATTAAAGAATCATTTTAACATGTTTTTCATCTGTGTAGAGACTGTTCTCGATCAGAGTCGATCAGAGGTTAGAAGTACAAAGTCTCCGTTTCACGTTACAATTTTAATTAAACTGAATTTTAAAGAAAATGGCTCAGAATCATAATAAGAATAGAGAATAGAGAATAAAAACAGCATTGTTGGATTCAAACAACATTCTCTGCTGAGGTTAAAGAGGCTTGAGGCACTTTTGCCTGAAGCTAAATACGTTGGACGTGGGAGTGAAATTCCAATGTATAACGTGTTTGTTCTGCAGTATTTGTAGATAGATAAAGAATAGCTAGAGCATGAGGGTGCAGAAGCTAGTCTCTGTAGACTATAAAACTCACTTGTGTGTCTTTGTCTTTGTCTCAGGGACGACTCAAGTGTCCTGTGCTGTGGGGACTAAGTGTCTCCTGCCCTGTGTCTTCTCTGTCGGCTCTAACGCTGCCGTCCACTGGAGGAAAAGTCCTGGAGAAGCCCGAGTCCACAGCTTCTACAACAATCAGGACCAACTTCAGAACCAGCACCAGGACTACAGAGACCGGACCTTTGTGTTTCAGAGCCAGATCCACAGAGGAAACGCATCACTGCAGCTGTCAGAGGTCAAAGTTCAGGATGCAGGGACATATGTCTGTGCCACCAGCACCAGTGAGGACGTCAGTGTGTTCACTGTCAAACTGAAAGTCACTGGTAAGATGTAGGCTTTGCACCAACAAGTCGACTAGAAAAGTCAAACATGACGACTTTAACATAGAGTCAAATAGTCGAAGATTAAACAAATCAGATGTTGCCTCAGTTTTTTAATCTTGTGTCTCTACAACAGTAAAAGTCAGTCATGTCAGGTCCAGGTCTGGAGACACATCAATAAATGTAACAAATGTGGATGTGAAACAACCATGTTTTTTGTTTTTCAGGACCAAAAAAATCTTGGATCTATATTTTAATTTCCGTGTTGTGTGTTTGTGGATGCTTCCTGTTCTTTCTACACAACATTATAAAAACGGTAACACTCCTTTTGTGAAGTTACTAAACATTCACACATTTTAACCTAAATCCCTGATCCAGACTTTTCTCATTGTGCAGTTTGCTACGATAATTGGACATGTGATTGCTCATATTTTCTGGGCCATCATCACGACCTTCGTTATGACCAGAAAATATTCCCTGAAGCTGTGGGCAAGTACTAACTAAATCTTTTTTTATGACAATATCTCGAAGTCTAACTTATCTGAGTTGTCTTTACAGGGGCAGGAAACGCGCCGGGCAAGAAAAACTGACAAGAAAAAAAAACTAAAAAACAAAAAAAAAGAAAAAAACTGGGAAAACCAGAAAGGTGACAATGTAAAACAAGCAAAACACAAAACAAGAAAAAGGCGAAAAAACATAAACAAGAAAAAAAAAAAAAAAAGCAAAAAAATTATGATATGGGAAAAAAAAATAAGAAAAGAATAAAAAAGAAATTTTTTTTAATTAACTTTAATTTTAAAGAAAAATCTGATTCACAAGATGATCAGGACGGGTGTGCGGAAGCCAAGTGGTTAGAGCTCTGGCTTCCCAATAAGGAGTCGTGGGTCGGACCACATCAACATCTCACGATCTCTCTGGGTGAGTTTGCATTTCTCCCCGTGTCACCGTGGGTTTTCTCCGGTTCCTCCCACCTCCAAAGACATGCATGTTTAGGTTAATTGGCATCACTGTAAATTCCCCTTAGTGAGTGAATGAGAGAGTGAATGTTTGTCTGTCTGACCCTGCGGCAAGTGGCCACTGTCCAGGTATTTCCTGCCTAAGGCCCAAAGTCACTGGGATAGGCTCCAGTCACCCGCGACCCTAACAGGGATTAAGCGGTAGAAAAATGAATGAATGAATGAATGAATATGATCAGGACTTAGACTTGGATGAGTCAAGTGTTTGCATAAGAACACAATAGATGTTCCATGATCCAAATTACAATTTTAATCTCGTAAAATAAAAATTGAATATTGAAAAATAGCTCATGGCTTTGACTTATTTCATAACAGTGAGAATCGAGTCTAAATTTGATTGTATTGTTAAAACTGAATAGGTTTATCACTAAAAACATGACCAATATGGAAAATGGTAGTAAAATTCATTGTATGTAAAATGAATAGGTCTTTGCTCAGCTAATAACGTACTGACCATTAAAATTTCAGTGGGAATGCAATGTTAAAGTAAAAAAAGGTTTTAATGTGACTGGTTTTGTTATAAATCAACCACGGACACTTCCAAGTTTGAAAACTGACTCGATGTTAATCTGGATCACAGATTAAATGTGTTAAATGTATAATGTAAATTGCTGGTAATTTGTATTTTTGAATAGGACCCCAGGAAGAGTAGCTTTCAACTTGAAGACAGCTAATGGGATCCAAACAAATAAACAATAACAACAAAAGCTAACAGCATGTGTTTAGCTTTTGTAAACTACAAGAGACGGTGAACAGAATTAGTGTTTCTCCAGATCACGTCAAGTGCTCAAGATTAACTTAAATACAAGTGTAACTGTGCTACAAGTCTGTCCGAGCAAATACACACTCGGTCCTAAGCTCAGTCCAAGTTTCGACCTAAAGGCTGGTTTACAGTTCCTCATTTGCTGCATTCATGTTCCCCAGGAAACTCGGAGGTATTTACGTAACGATCGACCTCCCAAAACCAGAGCGTTCATGACAGCAGCTTGTAAAACACACGAGGAGCAGTGACACCAACAAACATCTGCATAACTTCATCTTGATTTTCTTTGCAGATTCGTGAAAAAGTCATGTGGAAACTCTTATTGTTATAAGCTCATGGACTTACTGAGGAGCTGTTCTTTCTTGTTGGTAAAAATCTGATAAATAAATGATTTCGGACATTACCTGTAAAGATGTATTGATGTAAACTCATTTATTCTGCGTTAAGGTTTAAATGTGTTTTACTGGTGAAGCAGAACTCTCGTGGTATATAAAACTAAATCCTGTCATTTTGAGTCAGTGCTGTGTCCAATTCTCCTGCCCAGGCTCTTGTCATTTGACTTAAATCCCGAGCAGTGTTCAAACACGTTTTTCCTAGTCGGAGCTCGGAACTTCACAGTTTCCGAGAGAACATGAATTCAGCAATTACGTTACATCCTTGAGAAAAGCCTGCCATTGGAGCTTTTGTCATTTGTTTCTTTCCCGGGCTTCTAACCTTTTTCATGCCACGTCACGGTGTCGTCACAGCTCTAAAAGTTCGAAGTTTTATCGTGGTCATTTTGTTGTGAATTGACTGGACATCTGTGGCTAATGTTAGTCTGACTTGACCCAGACGTGCAGGTGCAGTTCGATGTTAAAATTGGTCTGTTTTATTTAGAAATCTTGCTAACACTGTACTGTGGTCAATCATTCAATTTTTATTCACAAGACCTTATTTCTTGCTTAAGCAAAGCCTTTGACGAGAGCTTACAGATTTTCAGAGCTACAAGTAACCAGTTTTGTTGGACTAAGTTAATCATAAAATAATTACTAGTAAATGTTGTGTCTCTGAAGCTCTAATGGGGAAATGTACATATTAGCATATTTAGCCACTACTGGGTCTAGCAAAGTAAAACGAACCTCAAACAAATGTAAAAATCACCTCTTCAGCCACGTGAATGAGCAGATCCTGATCCAAGACGAATCACACAAGCTCAGACAAAATGCTTCCATCCGTCAGAAATAATTCACCAATGTCTGTGTCACGTCTCAAAGAGTAAGTCACGGTAGGCTATATATCCTGACAGTTCCGACCAGAATCTGACACGGTATAAATCCCGTTTGTGTCCAACTTTTTCTGTTGTTGTTTTTAGCATTGTGGCTAATTGTTGTTAGCATGGAGACTCACCTCGCTGCTAACAGCTGCGAAAAAAACATAAAAAATACATCATGATGAACAATCAGCAAAAATCATGTAGACTGAAGTAAGAAGGTTAAAATTAAATATTTCTGTTTGTTTAAATGTTTAAGGATGCAAAAATCAGGTATAGTCCCTAGTTAGTGCAATAAAATTAGTAATGTTTTATTATTTTCAAATTTGTTTTTCTAACCCTCACCCAAGCCCCAATCCTAAACTTAGCCGTCAAATTATGCCTAAGCTTAGCTGAAACAATTGTAAACCACGGTCAGGCTGGTGCTGAAATAATTGTAAACCGCGGTAGGGCTGGTGCATCAGGAACAGTCACAAAAGCCAGTGAGGTGAACACATCTCGACACTGAACCGTTAAAGCAGCACAGTTTCTCAGTTTTCATCAATAGAAAATAGTGTTTTGACAGAGTTCGACACTCACAAACCACCTCTTGTAAGTGCAAAAACTTTTTATCGACAAACTGGTGTTTTGTTTTGTTTTTTTCAAAATTGTCGAGCTTCCATCTGTGTCTTTAATATACTGTATATGAGACCAGGGGTGTCGGACTGGGAGGGTAAATGGTACTGTTTCCCAGGGGCCCAAGACAAAAAGGGCCCTCCAAAGCCTTTCATTTGAATGATAATTATTTGTGATGTCAGAGAGTTCCAACCCTCACATTAAAATGCAGAAAATAAACTTGAATGAATATCAGTTGTCCTAATTACTAACACATATAACAGCTAGAGATTATAATATATAAAACAGAATTTGCAGATTTCAGTGGATAAACAACTAAGTTTGACACAAAATGATCAGTTCAATAAAAAAGCACATTCAGAGGGTTTTGTCTGAATAGTGTCAATACATATATCACAACTTCTCATACCAGTGGCATTATGACTTGTCCAGGTTTTGTCAGGTTTGATCTGCTGAAGCCGGCAAAAACCAACATAGCAACACTTACAGTATGTGTGGAATCAAGGAAGTAAATAAATAGGAAAAGGAAATAAATCCAAATGAAAAGAAAAAAAAAAATAGTGGAGTAAATAATAAAAATACGTAAGATTATATATTGGGGGCCATCAACAAAGTTTATACCTGGGGCCCAGAATTTGGTGCTACGCCCCTGTATGAGACTATTGTCAGAGACTTGTTCCCACGATGAACAACAAATGTTTTACATAATGAAGATGAGGAGATGTTTAATGATGAGGAAGAGGAAACAAACCTGAAACAAAATATTGAGAATACAATTATATATAATCTAAAGATCTGCAAGACCTTGTGTGAGAAAACTCCATCTTCTTTTCTCAGTGTTAGTTTGAACAGTGCTCACTTGTTGTCTGGCTTCAACAGTAATAGATAAAGGGCTTGTGCGGGCTGTTCCTGCAAATGAGAGTCTGTATAAACAAATAAATACAACTGTTGTTTACATACATTTGATATGATAAGATTGTCCCGCCCATTTTCTCTTGGAAATGCAGAACCAGTCTAGTCGCGCATGCCTTTCTAAACGTTTTACCGACTCGTGTGATCAACATGGCAAAAACATGTCTGTTTTATATGTTTATTATTGATTTTCTCTGCTTTTGCACCTCTGAGGGTAAGTCCAGTTTGTTCTGAGTTGTGGTTCTGTTACTGTTTGTTACTGTTTTGACTGTCAAAATCCAAAGTTTAACAGTAAATTTAAGATAAAGTTTGTTTCAGCAGTAAAAACACAAGATAGAGAAGTATAATGACACACTGTTGACATTTTGCGTTGCCAAAAAATAGGAAAGTGCATCTTTAAAAAGAAAAGCACTGTGTGATTTAAACAAGAATTAAAAGTCACAGTTGCCTAAAAGAAAACTATGTAGAGCGTGGGAGTGACATTCCATTGATTGTATGCAGCTTCAACTGGTCTTGCTTCATTTGTAGATGAATACTTTATTCATTTCATATGCTTAGAACTTTTTAAGCTAAATTTCAGGCTAAAGCTCACTTCTGTGTCTTGTCTTTGTCTCAGCGACGACCCAAGTGTCCTGTGCTGTGGGACTAAGTGTCTCCTGCCCTGTGTCTTCTCTGTCGGCTCTAACGCTGCCGTCCACTGGAGGAAAAGTCCTGGAGAAGCCCGAGTCCACAGCTTCTACAACAATCAGGACCAACTTCAGAACCAGCACCAGGACTACAGAGACCGGACCTTTGTGTTTCAGAGCCAGATCCACAGAGGAAACGCATCACTGCAGCTGTCAGAGGTCAAAGTTCAGGATGCAGGGCATACATGTGTTTTACCACCAGCAACACTGACAGCAGTGTGTCCACTGTCGACTTAAAAGTCACTGGTAAGAAACATGTTATACCTGAAGTTTATAATATTCTGCTTCGTTTATTGAAAGTGCACTTTTATGCTAAGCTGAGGGTCGCTCATCTGAACCGGGTGGGCGGGTTTTGAAGACTGGTTTGCTATGGCCAGTCTGCATGAGCAGCCATGCAGCTGTTTGATTGCCCGTGGCTACTGCCAAACTAGCAAATCAGTGCCTTCATTGGAACCTGAAAATGACACTGATGAACAACAATATATAGCTGCGTCACTGAAAGGTTCTCAGTCTGTGGAAAAAGCACTTGCACCAGAGCAGGAACTAAACTGGTCCTAACATTGGCTGCCCTGGTTCTTGGTTCTTCTTATGTGGGAACACGCCAAAACAGGGCTAAAACGGTTACAGGAACAACAAAAAGTTCCTACAGAACAATGCCCAGACTAAGACCTATTCTGGGTTGAAACTGTTTTTGTCCCTCTGAATGTGAATCAGAAGTAAACAAATCTTTATTACTAAACACTGTTCGTTTGTTTTTGTTTGTCGTTCAGAACCTGTAAAAGTTTGGAAGTATCTTTTAATGTTGTTGTTGTGTCTTGGTGGATACTTTCTGTACCGTCTATACAAAATTGCAAAACAGGTAATACTTTTTGTAAATGTTTATTTGTTAACACATTTTAATCAAAATTAAAAAATATAAACATCTTGTAATTCTGTAGGTTGCAATGGTAATTCTCAAATTTTTGCAATATTGGGGGATGATAGTTTTTTTACCCTTCTACGTCATTTACGCTGAGTGGTCGAAAAAGGCAAGTTCTCAAACAGAATCAAACAACAAAGTGCAAACATTCTAACTCATCTGAAATGTCTTTACAGCGACTGGGAAAAGGCCGGAATTCAAGATAAACTGGCAAGAAATAATAGAGAAGTCTCGACGTTAAAAATGCAATTATTACTTAATATTACTTTTTTCTCTTTGGGATAACTATTGTGAATGTTTCATGTTTTATTGTGACAAAATGGAAATGCAAGCAGACCAGAGTCAGGACTAAACGTGGACCAGAGTCAGGACTAAACGTGGACCAGAGTCAGGACTAAACGTGGACCAGAGTCAGGACTAAACGTAGACCAGAGTCAGGACTAAACGTGGACCAGAGTCAGGACTAAACATGGACCAGAGTCGGGACTAAACGCGGACCAGAGTCAGGACTAAACGTGGACCAGAATCAGGACTAAACGTGGACCAGAGTCAGCACTAAACATAGACCAGAGTCAGGACTAGAGTCAGGACTAAACATAGACCAGAGTCAGGACTAAACGTGGACCAGAGTCAGGACTAAACGTAGACCAGAGTCAGGACTAAACGTGGACCAGAGTCAGGACTAAACATGGACCAGAGTCGGGACTAAACGCGGACCAGAGTCAGGACTAAACGTGGACCAGAATCAGGACTAAACGTGGACCAGAGTCAGGACTAAACGCGGACCAGAGTCAGGACTAAACGTGGACCAGAGTCAGGACCAGAGTCACAGTGGGGTTCGGGTCAGAATCAGCATTTTCAGTGTGTATCTGTTTTATTTTAAAGTAAAATATTGTTTTGTTTTGTACTTTTAATGCATCTTTTCTGCTTTGTATTTTGAATTACTTTTAGTACAAATAAACTTGCCTTCTCTAAAGTCTCTTAAATGTAACTTAGCCTCTGATTCTCACCTAAATAATCTGTTTGTAACCTGGATTCACACTCACACAGATCCTGACTCCTCCCATCCTGACCCTGGGCTCTGCAGATCTGTCAGAAAGAATTGTTTGGAAATTATTTAAAAAAAATCAGATTCTGAATGTTGTACTTTGGTACTGTAAATGAGAATTTGCTCACAAGGGCCTTTCTTATGAGCACGTTGTCATTTGCAGTGTATAAATAAATAAAGATGAATATGATAACATAACATTGTCCCGCCCTCTTTCCTTGGAACTGAACTAGTCGAGCTGCTGCATGTTTTACTGACATACAGTATCTAACTCCTGTGATCAACATGGCAAAGAAACTGCTCATCTTTGTTCTCTGTTTTCTAGGTTTTATATGTATTTATAAGCTTCGAGTTTTCTCTGCATTTGCTCCTCTGAGGTAAGTCCAGTCTGTTCTGATCTTATGTTTTAGCTTCTGCTGCTCTCTACTTTGTGAACTGAACCCAACATGACTCAATCTTAATCTTCACCTTAAAGCTGGTCAATACAAGAACCATTTTAATACGACTTGTAACTTATATTTTTCATCTGTGCAGAGCTTGTTTTCACTTATGATTAGAGTCAATCAGAGCTGAAAGTACAAAGTCTCAGCTCACAAAGACAATGTTTGTGTCCAAAGGCTCAGGAACAGTTTGTTTGAATTTCAGACGATTTTAGTCAAACTGAAATTTAAGTGAAATACTCAGAATCATAAGAAGATAAGATCAGCATCGTCTGATTCAAACAAACTCTCTGCTGAGGTTAAAGAACATTGAGGCACTTTTGCCTGAAGCAAAATGTGTTGGACGTGGGTGTCACATTCTAATGTGTATAATGTGTTTGTTCTGTAGTATTTGTTTGTCTATGACTTCAGTTTATGACCTAATTTAAAGCTAAATTTCAGGCTCATGATCTCAGTCACCAGTGTTTCTTCCATGCAGTAATGACAGCTAATCATGTGGATGCAGGAGCTCTAGACTAACACTCACTTGTGTGTGTCTTTGTCTCAGAGGCGACCCAAGTGTCCTGTGCTGTGGGGACTAAGTGTCTCCTGCCCTGTGTCTTCTCTGTCGGCTCTAACGCTGCCGTCCACTGGAGGAAAAGTCCTGGAGAAGCCCGAGTCCACAGCTTCTACAACAATCAGGACCAACTTCAGAACCAGCACCAGGACTACAGAGACCGGACCTTTGTGCTTCAGAGCCAGATCCACAGAGGAAACGCATCACTGCAGCTGTCAGAGGTCAAAGTTCAGGATGCAGGGACATACGTCTGTGCCACCAGCAGCAGCACTGACAGCAGTGTGTCCACTGTCAACTTGAAAGTCACTGGTAGAAACATTATGTATGATCTGTATTATGTACAATATTCTGCTTAGTTTCTTTAGCTCCATCTTGCAGATTGGCCTTGTCAGCAAGACGTTTTCTTAACTTGACAAGATTCTTTTGTCTGATAATTATAAAGAACAAAAAAAAGGAAACAAACTGAGATTAATAGGCAAGAATATTATTGACAAATATTCTAAAATGGTTGCCCGGCAACATGCTTGTTCTACTTCACAAAAACTAGTGTCGTCACAAACATAGGTTTATATTCTTAAATAACGCTCTAAACAGTCACAGAAGCTTTGGGTTTCTATGTGTCACATTGTGAACAATGGTCTAGTTTCTGTTGGAAAGACGGGTCACCACAAGGTCGTGTCTAAAGGAGAACCTCAGGGCTCCATTTTAAGCCCAATTCTATTTTTTACATTTCTGTGTTGATTTATATGTCATGAACATTTATAGTTTGCAATGCAATCTCAATATTACTTGACTATCAGTCATTACAGTCTGATTTCTCCTCAGTCCAGTCTCGACTGCAGACTACGAAGGCTCATCCTGACATTACTGTAGAATGAGAGAGGAAAAGACCTGTGGATTCAACTCACAACCCTGCAGCTGCTTACACAAGTGTTTGGTCACCAAACAGCACATGTGATTCTAGTTTTAAATCCTTAAGTTCTCTATTAAGCTTACTTGCAAAATTTGTTTTGAAAACCTGAGATAAAGCGTGCTTTCTATTATTATATCATTAAATATTCAGTACAAACTAACTAAATAATCAGTTATAATAGTTATAAAGAGCCAAATGTCCCATGTTCCATCTCCATCATGTCGGCCCAGTCAGTAAGAGAAAGAACACTATCAGTGTCTCGAGTATCACAGTCAGGTCCAAGAGACATGTCACAGTCAGGTCCAGGTCTAGAGACACGTCACAGTCAGGTCCAGGTCTGGAGACACATCACAGTCAGGTCCAGGTCTGGAGACACGTCACAGTCAGGTCCAGGTCTAGAGACACGTCACAGTCAGTCCAGGTCTGGAGACACGTCACAGTCAGGTCCAGGTCTAGAGACACGTCACAGTCAGGTCCAGGTCTAGAGACACGTCCAGTCAGGTCCAGGTCTTTAGAACATCACAGTCAGGTCCAGGTCTAGAGACACGTCACAGTCAGGTCCAGGTCTGCGTCACAGTCAGATCCAGGTCTACAGTCAGGTCCAGGTCTAGAACGTCACAGTCAGGTCCAGGTGAGACACGTCACAGTCAGTCCAGGTCTGGAGACACGTCACGTCAGTCCTGGAACACGTCACAGTCAGGTCCAGGTCCGGAGACACGTCACAGTCAGGTCCAGGTCTGGAGACACGTCACAGTCAGGTCCAGGTCGCGTACAGTCAGTCCAGGTCTAGCAGTCAGGTCCAGGTCTTAGACACGTCACAGTCAGGTCCAGGTGGAGACACGTCACAGTCAGGTCCAGGTGAGACACGTCACAGTCAGGTCCAGGTGGAGACACGTCACAGTCAGGTCCAGGTCTAGAGACACATCACACTCAGGTCCAGGTCTGGAGACACGTCACACTCAGTCCAGGTCTAGAGACACGTCACAGTCAGGTCCAGGTCTGGAGACACGTCACAGTCATGTCCAGGTCTGGAGACACGTCACAGTCAGGTCCAGGTCCGGAGACACGTCACAGTCAGGTCCAGGTCCGGAGACACGTCACAGTCAGGTCCAGGTCTAGAGACACGTCACAGTCAGGTCCAGGTCTAGAGACACGTCACAGTCTGGGCCAGTTTCTGTAGTTTTAGTCGATAATAACTTTACTAAACGTGAATCTGAATCTCTGAAACTTGACACAGCTTTATTACTAAACACTGATGTTGTTTTGTTTGTTTTGTTTTCCAGAACCAACAAAATACTGGCTCTATGTTTTGTTGTTGGTCTTGTGCATCTGTGGATACGTCTTTTCTGAGCAGATCTTTGTGGTAATATACTTTTCATAGTGTTCATCCTACTGTATTTTCACATTCATACATTTTAATCTAAATCATATTCTTTTGTTTCAAAGGGACTGGTGGTGTCAGCGTGGTTTCTTTTTGTTGCTTCCTCCGTGTGGGTAAGTTTCCACCCAAACTGAACCAGCCCTTTTGCTTAATCCATCTCACGTTAAACCTCTGGGAATTGTCTTCACAGTGAACGGGAAATGGCCGGATTTCCAAAGAAGACCACGCCGATTCAGCGAGATTCAACATTTTGCCAAACAGGGATGTCACAAAAAATATAGGCCACTTAACCCAATAAACAGCTAATTCAAGCAAGAAGAAAGCTAAAAATGTAGACACCAATCACTGAGTGCATCTTACGTTGTCGTTTTTTGGTGCTACTCAACCTCAACTGGAGCCTGGAAGAGAATTTGCAACTGTACCAGAATTTCTCATATTTGTGACCGGTTTTATGAAAAAAAAAACAAAAAAAACAACCAAAAACAAAAGCTAACGTGACAAAACATGCATGGTTTTAATTTTGTGTACCATCAAAACTCTCATACATTGTTCAGGTGTTCTCATGGGTTTTGTCATCCTCAAAACTAAATTTCAGTTCAGGCAAAATTTCGTTTTACATTCAAAACAGTTCCATTTTTAAGATTTAAGATTGTGTTATTGTACATTTTGCATGTTCTCCCCGTGTCAGTGTGGGTTTTCTTGATTTAATTGGGCATCTCTGTACATTTCCCCTGTGAGTGAGTGAATGATTGTTTGTCTTAACCCTGAGACGAGTCAGGGAGGGTTAGAATCAGTGCTTATGACAGTTTATCTGCGCTGTTTTCTTTTGTTATGATGATCATTCATATTTTTACTTATGTTGTTTGTATTGTACTTTAATGCATCTGTTCTGCTTTGTAAAACATTTTAATGACTTTGTTGTACAAATAAACTTGCCTCAAGTAAATGTAACTTAGTTCTTCCTGCTTCTGATTCTCACCTTAAATAATCTCTTTGTAACCTGGACTCACACTCACACAATCCTGACTCCTCCCATCCTGACCTCAGGACAGAGACACAGGAAAAGTACACCAAAGTGATTGGAATTAATAATAAATATTCTGATTGTGAATGTTGTATTTTGTTACTGGCAAATGAGAATTTACTTGTAAGAGTTTTCCTCATTTGCAGTGTATAAATAAATAAAGATGAGATATGATAACATAACACTGTCCCGCCTTCTTCCTGGAACTGAACCAGTCGAGCTGCTGTTTGTTTTAACTAACATGTCTAACTCCTGTGATCAACATGGCAAAGACATCGCTCATCTTCGTTGTATGTTTGTTTTTGAGTTTTCTCTGCGTTTGTGCCTCTGAGGGTAAGTCCAGTCTGTTCTGTTCTCTGTGGACTAAATATAGAATTTACTGTCATGAACTGAGTAGGCATGTCACGATATCAAATTTAGTCTTGCGATATTGTGATACAAAATATCACGATTTAGCGATTATTCACGATTACTATCGCCAAGACAAAGAACACACATTTTCA
Source organism: Mugilogobius chulae (assembly GCA_038363315.1). Lineage (NCBI taxonomy): Eukaryota > Metazoa > Chordata > Actinopteri > Gobiiformes > Gobiidae > Mugilogobius > Mugilogobius chulae. The sequence goes on along the minus strand of CM076416.1, from coordinate 3,652,773 downwards.
TTGTCTAACATGCTACTTTAATTGAAATTAAACTTCTGAATGAAACAATCTTAATGTGACAAAACATTCTGCTGCATTGTTTTAAAATTTTTATATTGGAAAATATATTTATATTTGGAAAAAGTAGTGGAAATTTTGCTTCTAAAATTGTGTTTTTCTGTATTTTGAAAAGCAGACTTTTGCTTCTGAAATGGCCACATTTAGAAATAGGTTGATATGTTTTAGAATTGTTATATGTATTTTTTTTTTTTTTTTGCTAATATCAATATTGTTATTTGACCTCCAGATATTGCAGATTTTGTCCATAACAAGGCTCACACAGTTACAAATGTACTCACTATAGCAAGAAATGTCTTTATCTAAATCAAACACATCTGCAGCAATAATATATCAGCTTTTCTCTAAATTCAATATTTCATCCATCACTAGCTTCAGAAGAGTTATCTAAAAAGAATACTTTTGTTTCTAAAATTGTCACGATTAATATTCATTTGTTCTTACGATTATATTGTGTTTGGAATAATCACGATTATTGATAACCGAATAATCTTGACGTACCTAGAACTGAACCCAACATGATGCTTGAGGGTTGTAATATCTGCTGTTAATCAACCTCAAGCTTCACCTTAAAGTTTGTCATTAAAAGAACCGTTTTATGTGACTTTTAAATTATGTTTTCTTCTGTGCAGAGCTTGTTCTCACTTATGATTAGAGTCAATCAGAGGCTAAAAGTACAAAGTTTCAGCTTCACAAAGACAATTGTTTGTGTCTCAGGCTCAGAAACAGTTTCAGTTTGAACTAGAGACAATTTTAAGGGAAATAGCTGAGAATCATGAGTAAATAAGAACAGCATCACGTTCAGACACTTTTGCCTGAAGCTAAATGTGTTGGACGTTGACATTCCATTTTTGTGTTTTTTGTGTTTTTCTGTCAACCACATTTCCATGAAGATTATACAAGTCTGATCTCTCGCTATTGTGATCTCCAGAGTTGTATTTCATCCATCTTCTTATACAAAGAACGGACATTTGCTAGCAGACTGACGGGAGGCCAGCTTGTTTGGATTCAGTCTTGACACCTGCTCTTTTACCCTTTTTTTGCAGGTCCTGGTCCAGTCACAGAGTCGGTGGCTGTGCTTCTTTCCCTTCATCTGCATTCAGAGAGTTCACTGTGTTCAGAGAGTCCGCCTCAGCTGCATTCACAGAGTCTGCTTGGCAAACGCGACGCAGCAGTCCAAGTCTACTCAAGTGTCTGATTGGGTGGTACGGGAGCTGTACAGAAGCCCAGAAGAAATGCCTAAGAAAGACCGTGACTGTGGCATCTAAACTGCTGAGGTTAAAACTGCCCGGCCTGGAGGAGGTCTATTCGGTGAGGACAGTAAATAAGGCTCAAATGATTATATCTGACCCTCTGCATCCTCTGTTCTCAGACTTTGTCCTCCTGCCTTCTGGTCGTCGCTTCTGTTCTCCTCAGTTTAAGAAAAATAGGTCAAAGTTCTCGTTCATTCCACAAGCCATAAAATTCCTCAATGGTTTGTAGGATGTACATCCCAGCACAATGTCTTGTTTTCATTGGCTGCCAATAAAATATAGGGTTGATTTTAAAGTCTTGCTGTTTGTGTGAAAGCCCTCCGTGGCTCTGCCCCAGCGTATACAGTATATCAGACCTTCTTAAACCCTACGCTGCTCCTCGCTCTCTCAGGTCAAACACTCAGCATCTGCTCTCTGTACCCTCTACACATCTTAGAAGTAGAGGTGATCGGGCTTTCTCTGCTGCAGCCCCTAAACTCTGGAATGCACTCCCTGTTTATATTAGACTTTCCCCCTCAATTGAACATTTTAAAACTAATTTAAAAACTCACTTTTTTAATATTGCTTTTAAATCTTAAATAACAGTGGTTAATTAATCTATATATTTTTAAAATTGTGTCTAAATTATGCTTTTATATTTAGGTCTGTGTTTCAAATGTCTATGTAAAGCACTTTGGTGCAGCATCTTTGTTATTTTAAATGTGCTATATAAATAAAGTGGCTTGGCTTGGCTTAATGTGTATGTGTGTGTCGATCTATCTATCTATCTATCTATCTATCTATCTATCTATCTATCTATCTATCTATCTATCTATCTACTGCCCTATTAGTGATGACTCTGCTCACTGGTCACAGAGATTCTTAACGCTGATTAAAAACAAATGATTATAAAAAACCTTTGGCCCTGGAAAAGGCAAAAAATCAAGATGTTGTAGGGGAGACCGAGGCATGTTGTCACACTTTATAGATTTATGCCATACAGTATCTTGTCACACATTTATAAAAAAAAGAAAATTAGCACAATAACACGTCTAAAACAGCCATTTGAATTAATAAAACGGCCATGTCTTGCTTCTTTCATAAGTTTAGAGCATTAAAAATATTTTTAACCCTAATAACATTTGTTGCACTCATGACATTCATGCAAAACCTGAGAATCCTGTAAAATAAATAAAAAATTATAATCATCAATCAAATGTATTTTTTTTAAACATACTTATATTTCATATTTCCCTTGAAAATATGTCATATGTTCAATGAAAATATGTATTATTAATAACAAAATTAAACTCATTTCTGAAAGTGAATACAAATCCAAACACTTAAACAGTGACAACTTGCCCCGAGCTGCCAAATTTGCTAATGCTACTTCTAGCACAAAACTAGCTTCAAGAGAGAGTGTCGTTATAATTTATAAATACTCTTTGCACTCTCCTCTTAACATGTCTATGTAATACCAGAGTTATACTTAAAAAAAGTTGTTGTTTTTTTGTTTTTGTTTTTTTATTTGAACATATAGGCTATAAAAAAGTTTTTGTTAGCTCATCTTGCCACGGATTCTACAGTAGAATGTGAAACGCATCATGATGCTGCGCCAGTTCCACAGATACAACAGCAGGTGGCGTAAGTGGGTGAGCATCAGGACCTCACAAAACCGGGAGAAGATGTGTTTGTTGTTGTGTGAGGAGCGTGAGTGACTCGAACACATCAGCTGCTTCACGGAGGCAGGGTTCCTCTTCAAACAGATCACAGGCACAAGGTTTTGGACCTTGTACCTTGGTAAGTTTGGGGTTTAGAGTTTAGATTTAATCTCTTAAATGACGTAAAGGAGGATTCCAACAGCGGACAGTTAGGTTAGGTTTTCAAAAACCGAAAGTGAAACTTACTCTCCCGTGAGTCCTGCATGAGAGAGCGGAATATCATCTTTGCACCCTGCAGGAGAAAACAGCTTTTGTAGGTTTAAAGAGGAAGGTGAAGTTAAAAGTGTTTCACTCATTTAAACCTTGTATTTTATATTATATTCCCATAAATGTCATTTGATTGTTTTAATTGTGTAAACTTCGTTTTAAAATCCTAAAGAAGTGATTTAATTGTTTTAATCAGGTAAACCTTGTATTATAATCCATATTTAATTGTTTTAATGGAGTAAATATTTTTTTTATAATCCTAAAGACATTATTTATTTGTTTTAATGGAGTAAACCTCATATGATCCATCAATTTTTAAAAAAAATTTTGTATCGCATATGCTTTGTATTATTATCCAACTTTCTTTGTTTTAATCAAGTCTCATATTATTATATTATTATCCTAAAGACATTATTTAGCCTAATTGTAGTTGCAAATATTTGTTCTCCACTTTTTCAAAGGCTTGTTTCTAAAGAGAACGAGTTTTCAAATGCCTAAAAGGAACTAATTATTTAAAAATAAATTAGTTTTGTTTTTTTTTATAAAGGAAAGGAGATGTAGGCGTCGTTTGGTCTAGAACAAGTTTTTTTGTAAGGTGCAAAGTAAGAAAATGTCTCTCTCTGTTTCAAAAGAAAATACTAGGCTAATAATAATACTTACTAAAGCTTTTGTTTACATATTTAATCAAATGTAAGCTTGCACCATCTGTTTTTCCTTGTTGATGCAGTTGGTGCGTGTCTTTCTTGGACTCCTGTGATCAACATGTCTAAGAAATCTGCCGTCTTCTTTCAATCTTGTTTGTTCTGGAAATTCATCGTTATTTGCACTACTGAGGGTAAGTCTAAGTCTGAATGTTTTTGGTGAGCCCACTGTTGCACTCAGTGTTCTAAAGGAATATTGAGTAGAGTTTTACTGTAACTGAACACAAAAGAATTGTTTCAATAAATCAGTCAGTCAAACTTTATTTATATTGACCTTTGCACCTACGTCACATGATCACGTGGCTATGCCATGATGGAGGCAGAAGTGTGTGTATGCAGCATTACAGAAGCGCAAAACTGACAACTTCTCACATATTTACTTATTTTTCTATAAAGAAAGCAATGAATGCTTCTAGTACATGTTTAGTACATTTGTCTGTGGAAGTAGAACGTCTTTTAGACGAAGCACAAAGCAAGTATTTGGAATGAATGCATAATAAATGCAGCTGATCCAGACCCCTTCCTCCTGCCTTGTTTGTGATTTAATCAAATGTACAAGTTTGCCTGAGTTTACTCATGATTTGTACCATTCTGTGATAAACAGGGTTTTGTTTTACACTGGAACAGATTTAAAAGCTACAAGAGTTTGTTGATCATGTGAGGCTAGTGTTAGCCAAACATGATGCAGGTTCTTTCAGATATTCATTGCATCTTTTTCTTTACAAATGTCATATTTTTTCTCATTATCATTGACTTACCTTGTTTAAAGTGTTCACTGCAAATCTGTAACAACTTAGAGAGATTCCAGTTCTTTGATTATTGCTGCCACCCACTGGTGTCTTCTATCTTCATCAAAATGTAAATGAAAAAACTCCAGCTTATGCTTACAATCTCCTGTCTGTTAGTGCAGCGTGTTCCACAAGATACAGACATTTTACAAAAGAAATCAATAAAAGTAACTTAGAAACAGGCAGGTTTTCGGCAAAGTTTCTATAGTTGTGATGCTCACAGACAGGGATGCACCGATCTAGCTTTTTCTGTTCTGATACCGATCCCGATACTTTGGAATCAAGTATCTATCGATACCCCATATCAACCGATACTAGTGTTTTCTTTTCAAAGCATAAGCAATTTGGTCATATTGTGTTGTGTAACTAATTTTTGCCTCCATCATGGAGAAGTGGGTGTTCCCTTGAAGAGCCTGACCACACGTGCAAAAGGTCAATAGCACTTTTAAAACAACAAAGTCGACCAAAGTGCTTTACACACAGATGATCACTGAACAATGTTTTTTCTTTTTAGTTTGAGTACAATAAGTAAAAATGGATCAGATAACCTGGGAGAATAAGTAGGAGCAGGTCAAACAGATACTGGGGCAAAAGTTAAAATAATTTGTATGAGTATTGCCCAGACCAACTAGTAAATTCAGTTTCTTCCCTTGAAAGTGTTAGGGCCAGGACCTGCCAAGAACCTTCCAATGAAATGTAATTTTTGTCAACAATGCCTTCGAAAAACTATAGCATATGGCATTTCACAATATTTATATAACAATTTACAGTTTCAATTTGATTTTTTTGTACAGACCTCCCTAAAAATCAATGTTAAGAATGTTACTTTGATTATGTAGAATAACGAAATGCAGAAAATGTATTTATTTATTTATTTACTTACTTACTTACTTAAAGCAGCAATCCAAGTTTGCAAGTGTAAAATGGATATTATTTAATGTATCTCAATATTGTTTCCTGTATCGATACTCATATTGCCAATATGTTTGTCACGATATATCGAGTTACCAATATCAAGTACAACCCTTGAAAGTATATTGTTCCTGTTTCTTTGCAAGGAAAAAGCAGAGTTCTACCACTGTTTTCATCTAATTAGTAATCACGTGTTTTTAAGTTTGCAAGAAAAAGGTATGAGTCACTATATGACCCATTTGGATGAAAGCTGACTGTAATTTTTTTTTAATTTTCTCTGATTTTTGCATATGTCAAAAATTTGCACAACACATAATGACATTTTACAAGATCCGTTTCACAGTAGCATCATGTCGCAGGAAGGTCAGAGACACAACACAGTAGATTTCGATCATAGTGGGACCAACCGAGGAGTTCGAATGAAAAAAAAAACTGATAAGACGAGTGGCCTGAGCTGTTTTACGTATGCCCTTTGTTCTAAAAATAAAAGGAAACAATAAAACCTGTGGTAAAGTCTTCAGGAGAACAAACATTGAAGGTAAAGAGCTGGCTCATTGTGTATGTGATGAAATGAAAATGTTTTGAAAAGCTGTCATCACTGGGCAGTAAAGCCTGGCACTGTCTGGTTGCTCTGATTGGCTGTGGTAAAGTTTGCAAACTGTTGGAACCTTTGATGTAACAAAAGTCACAGCAGAGTCCCACTGCCCCAGAGATACACCACATATTATCTCATATGAGAATTGAACTTTGGCCACTCCTTCTGAACTGGGCGAAAAACTCTGACAAAAGTTTTAATACTTAATTTTTTCACAGTTTGCATATGGCGTACACCACATTTAATCTGTCTGCAAAACACATCAATCATGTGGCATGATGTACTTTTTACTTACTGACTGAGTTGTCTCTTCATGTCTCAGAGCTGACCCAAGTGTCCTGTGCTGTGGGGACTAAGTGTCTCCTGCCCTGTGTCTTCTCTGTCGGCTCTAACGCTGCCGTCCACTGGAGGAAAAGTCCTGGAGAAGCCCGAGTCCACAGCTTCTACAACAATCAGGACCAACTTCAGAACCAGCACCAGGACTACAGAGGCCGGACCTTTGTGTTTCAGAGCCAGATCCACAGAGGAAACGCATCACTGCAGCTGTCAGAGGTCAAAGTTCAGGATGAAGGATCATACTTGTGTTTCACCAGCAGCAACACTGACTGCAGTGTGTCCACTGTCTACTTAAAGGTCTTTGGTAAGAAACATTTAGATTTCATGTTTTATTCTTCTTTGTTTGTTTTGAATTTCGATCACACTGCAGATTAACAGAAAACATGAAAAAAGTAAGAGATAACAGATGCTAAGCCTGAGATCTTAAAAATAGAAATAGTTTTTTTTTTTTTTATTTGCAAACTGAGAAAAGATTAGGTTTTAATTGAAACACAAATAAAATCCTTTAAATTGTTTGCCTGTTCATTCAAATGAGAACATGCTTTTCCTTTGCTTTTCAGTGGCCATGACTGACAAGCAAATCATTCAATCAACGCATTTCAAAACAAACATCTTGGTTCTTAAGCAAAGCTTTGATTTCTGTAAATTCTACGTAAAAGAAAACAAATATTTTAAATAACAAAAATATTTAAGGTAAAATGTCTCTGCTCTGAGAGACCTGTCCAGCATTCAAAACAAAGCAGGGTCAAAACAGAGGTCGCTAAAGTTTGCATAAGCTTTAACTATTGCTGCAAACTCTGGAAAAATATGGGTTTCCTCTCCAATCAATCAATCAATCAATCAATCAATCAATCAATCAATCAAAATGTTCATCCTTTTCTCCAACTCTAAAGCAACATGACATCTCTAACCAAGCCTCAAATTGATTTGTCAAATGTTCTTTTACCATCCCTTGAATGTTTCCAAAGGAGTACCTCAAGGATCTATTTTAGGCCCAGTCCTCTTTTCCGTTTATATTATTAATCTCTGGCTAACAGTGATAGTATAGTCACTTTCGTAGGCCCTGTCTAGCTGAGGTTTTAACGTCTGTAGCGTTATAATCAGACAAACCAGATTCAGGTTCTTGCTTCTCTTCTGTATGTTAGTTAGGGCCCGACCGATATATCGGTTGACCGATTTTTTTGGCCGATATGAGTACTTGCAGGTCAATCGGTTATCGGACAAAATATCGCCGATATACCGCCGATATTTTGGCCATGTTGCACCTCATTTTAAAGCTTAGATCATCCAGAATACAACCATTATAATTAATCACCAATCAAATCAATATTTAGCGCGGTCATTACATTTATTTGTGGAGTTGTTTTTTGTCGGACTGCACCTGAACGCAGCACCAGGCTGACGCGCTGCTTCACTCCTCTACTAGTGCGCTCTGAGGCAGAGCTGGATTTAAATGCTCTCAACTCCGCTACTAACTCAAGAAAAGGAAATAACTTCATCACAGATGGCGCCCGCAACAACAGAAAGGACTTTTATTTTATCAAATTGTAGAAGGGGGATGATCTCGTCATAAAAGAGGACACACGGTTGCTGTCAACAAGAGGGAAAAGTTGGCTTTCTCACTATTTTCTTATTTGGAGTTTGGACTAAAGGAATTATTTTTGTGAAGACTTGGGATCTGAGAAGAGGTTATCTGTGCGGTGAGTGTTGAAAACGTGTTTGCTTTAACTTTCAATGTAACTTGTTGCTCACTTAGCTAGAAGTTAGCGGTTAGCTCGTGAGGCTACAACAATAACATCGCCTCAGCTGTAAAGTGTTGTGTCTGTATGATTACTGGACACACATTGACACGTAAATTAGTCATGAAAAGAGGTGTTAATGGTCGGTATTTGCGCATTTTAATTGCCGCGACGTCGTGCATATTAATGAGGCTAACCGCACCTACCATCTCGAATTCACTTCAGTAGTAGGCTACAGGTCTGTCAAATATAATGTGATACAAACAAGTTTCAAGCCTTTAAAGTCACTCATAAGAGGCGAACTAACACTAAATGTGACCTAAATAAACCCCAATTAAAATCAATAAAGCCAAACAGAGTTTTTTTTAACATCTGCTCCTAATTAAAAAGTAATTTTCTATTTCTAATTATATCGGCTGTCTTATAGGCTATCGGCACCCCCAGCCTCCTCTATATCGGAATCGGAATCGGTTCCCAAAAAGCCATATCGGTCGGGCCCTAATGTTAGTGGCGTGGAATAAACTGCCCTTGTTACAGGTTTTGAGTGTTATTTTTCCTCTGCTGAGGTGGTGATATTTCTTTATTATTGTAATGGAACAGCAACATGCCTCAAATATCTTAAATACATTGTCATTGTCATTGTTTTGTCTTCCAGTGGACATTGATGAAGTTGACCTGGTGAAGGAGGGCTCTCAGCTGGTTTGTAGTTCTAAAGGGATCTACCCTGAACCTCAAATCAACTGGTCAGTCTTCAGTGAGATCAAAACCAGCGTCCAACAGAGGGAGGATCAGCTCTATGACATCAACAGCTCCATCACTTTACCGTCTGATGTTTTAGGTATGGTAGCATCTGATATGGGTTAAGAAGTATTTTCACCAAAAATGTATGAAATTAAACAGGTTGACTATTTTGTTTAGACATTTTTGTACCCATTCAGATGGCTTCATTAAGGCTTGCAGCCCGATCTTGCCCCTTTGTCTTAGCCGGTCTTAGCCTTGGTCTTAAGTATTCCTCTGTTGGCCACTAGTGGCTCTCTTCAAGCTCTATACACTGTCAGTATAGAAGGTGTGGCTTCAGCCAGATGTGAGGGTTCAGTTTTTTTCATTGAACCTGACACATGCTCACGCCTGTGACAAGTGAGCAGCTGCTTTAGGATCACAGGCAAAAGAGAACTGTAGCAGCAGCTTCAGTTTGAAAAAAAAAAACTGCAATAATAGAAATCTATTTGGTGAAAGTCTATTTACTTGACAGACTTGATCAACTTTGTCTAAAAATGAGGCCAACATTTTTTTTAACGCGTTGACACATAAAAAATGGTTTAAAAAATACATGATGGCCTCTTTGGCCTTTCCATAGCATTCACACTGACCCATGTTCACTCTCACATCTGATTATCTTTTTTATTAAGTCAACAAGCTTTATGTAAAAGAAAAGACACATTTTTAGACAAAGTTGTTAAAGTCTGTCAAGTACATAGACTTTCACCAAATAGATTTCTATTATTACAGTTTTTTTCCAAACTGAAGCTGCTGCTACAGTTCTCTTTTGCCTGTGATCCTAAAGCAGCTGCTCACTTGTCACAGGCGTGAGCATGTGTCAGGTTCAATGAAAAAAACTGCACCCTCACATCTGGCTGGAGCCACACCTTCTACACTGACAGTGTATAGAGCTTGGAGAGAGTCACTAGTGGCCAACAGAGGAATAATTAAGACCAAGGCTAAGACCGGCTAAGACAAAAGGGCAAGATCGGGCTGTTGATGTGTTATGTAACAAATCATCTGTCTCATTATGTAAATATAACTCAAATCCATCCATCCATTTTCTTACACTTTATCCAAGGCTGGGTCATGGTGGCCATGACCCGAGGTTACCCTTGCACTAACTAAACCTGGACATTCTTCCGGGATCTTGAGGTGTTCTATGACTGAGCTTTTGTTATTAGCACTCACATTGTGATAACTGATGATAAAACAAAACATACTGTATTACGCAGAAGCATAAAAAATTTTTGACTTCCAAAATAACCATTTCAATTTCTCCTCCCAGTTCATCAGACTTCCTGCTCTGTCAGCACAGCTCACAGCCTGAGGACAGCTTTAATAATGGAGGAGTGTGAGTAATATTTTGTGTTGTATCCTGACTTTTATTTATTTTGATCAATTGTTTTGGTGTTTTATCAGATGATCATCAGCATACAAAATGAGCAGTTCTTCCTGCTTTGACACCAAATATCCAGTGGAGAGTCTTTTCTGGAATATAACAAAATCAGCTCATTGTGTCCTGGTCCAGATTGGAACAGGGCTACCACTCATTTGCCTTGGGTAGATTTGTGGATGCACTGACACTGTCCAACCGTTTGGTTTTAAAGATCTGACTAAAGCTCAGGAGGGAGTTTACTCCTGTCACATCCGCACCGAAACAACAACGTTTATATCTGTCATAAAACTGACCATACAACTGGAAATGACTTACAGCTACTTACTGGTAATTGTAAATCTAAATCAAAAGAAGCAAGACTTTATTATTAAACGCTGGTGTTTATTTGTTTGTTTCAGAATCAGCATACATTGGATTTTTTTTCTGATGTTTTTTCATTTGTTTGCGGGATCTTCTCTTACTGGTATACCTCATTGGAAAAATGGTAACATTCCTTTTATGCACATTTTATAGTACATTTTAAGCAAAATCCAACTATACAAACATCTTACAATCATAGGTGTTCAAGTAACGTTCCAGAAAATGGAAGGATTTTATTTCACTGCTTAAGAACATTTTTGTGAACATCTTCAGGAGCTGCAGAATATTTGGGGCAAGTACTCACCCAAACCGAATCTTTTTTTGCTGAGTTTGTCTTAAAGCAGAACAATCTAACCCATTGAACTGTCTTTACAGTAAAAGTCAGACGGAGGAGATCGTTGGACGACAGAGAAATGAGACGAAGAAGACTAAGGCTTCGAGATTCTTATTTTATTTACTAACTCTTGGAATGTTACAACATTACTATTTTGATTTTTGATTGATGTTATACTTTTATTTCTGTTTATTTCAGGTTTTATGTGTGCCTTGCATTATGTGAATCTTTTTGTTGCAGTGAACTTGAGTTATTGGCTGCTGGCTTGTGCATATTTTGCTGACTTGTTAAATTTGGGCCACATGCATTTTTTTTTTTTTTTTTTTTTTTTTTTTTGCGTTTTGTTACCAGTTATAATATTAGTGCCAATGTTACTATGTATCAATCACAAATAACAACAAATTGTTTAAAAACTTGGCTGTTTATAAAGCTTCATAAACAGATTGCACCATTTCAAAGTCCGAATACATAATTTTTTGTAATGGTCTGCCCTCTGGAGTCATTCACTCCTCACTTGGGTGTCTGCAGAGCTTAATTGGTACTAGAAAGCATGACCACATTTCTCCCATTTTGGCCTCTTTCCACTGGCTGCCAACAGATTTCGAATTGATTTTACAGTCAGGAGCAAAAGACCTGCATTTCTGTTTAAAATCTGAAGCTTTATAAACCGAAGTTATCAAGGCGTTTTACCAAATTTTAAGTTATAGAAGTGCTTATTAGACTGAAAACAATCGCGCTGTGGGTCTTAGTTAGCACATAGCTGGCTAGCCGCGACATGTCTTTAAACTACTAGTATTGAATTTTTTTTAAAGCCTATGGCACTTTATAATGGGGCAAATACTTCCGGAACCAGGGCGATCTTCTACTTTTGAACTCCATTTACATCAGTATATCAAACAAGCTCAGTCAGAGAATGTTTTTAAGCCTCTTTTAAAACGTATTTTTTGTTTTTGGCTTTTAACCAAGAATGAGTTGTTTATTTTGCTTTGTTTTCATTCTTTACATAGTTTTACCTTGTTTGTACAGCACTTTTGTGAACATTGCTGTTGTTTTGAAAGCTCATTATAAATAAAGATGAACTAAGGTTAATAACTTGTACTATTGAGATTGAATTATTGAATGGATGAAGTAAAAAAAAACGCCTTCGTGCGTTCGATGATGATCTATCGGTGGTTGATTATCCTCGCCTCTGCGTCTCTTTCACTCTTTACTCGATTGCTTCTGTCTTTGTTCATCCGCAGTTCAAACATGGCGACCACGAACCCGTCTCAGCTGCTCCCGCTCGGTTTGTACTGCTAAATGCAACATTTTTAAACTTTAAATTACCATAATATTCTCAGTATTTACTTGCAAATAAATAGACAAACCTAATATCTCCAAACAAATATTGAAGAAGACATTTAAAGCCTGTTTAGCGGTGTTTGCTAACCGGAGTTAGCATCACGCTTTCTCTTTGCAATGTGGATTTTCACAGCAGTTGTGGACAAATACATTGATTAAAACGTTAATTTGAATAACGTAAATGCGTGATGTTGTAGCTTAACCTATGACGTATTTTTATTTATTGCAAATCATTAATAATCACGTTTTATCTGTTATGTTTTCAGAGCTGGTGGACAAGTGCATCGGCTCCAGGATTCACATCGTCATGAAAACGGATAAAGAAATAGTCGGAACTCTGCTGGGTTTTGATGATTTTGTCAGTATCCTTCGAACTTAATTATTTTAAAGTTATTATTGCATTATTCCACGGTTTTCTGTCGCACAAGAGTATTTAGAAATAGAAAATACATTAGCAAAACAGTATAAAAAGGTAAGCAAAACATCCGTGGAACAATCTAAACGGTAGTGCCAAAATATGTTTTAATGAAAGCTAGTTTCAGTATTTAGCCATTTGAAATATTAATTGATTTAACATTAGACCAATTGGGAGCTTTGAGCCTTCAATTTATTATATTAAACCAGACATTTATCGTAAGATGTTCTCACACAAACTATATAAACAATAAAAAATGTGTGTCTTTGGGCAGGCTTGTATTGCACACAAAACACACAGTTATCACAACTAACTATACTCCAGTGTATGGTTTCAATCAGAGATGGCAAAAGTACCCAAGTTCACTTCACAAGTGAAAGTACAGTAACTGTGTGGAAAAAACAACTCTGTTAAAAGTCAAAGTCCTGCTGAAACTCCTTTACTTGAGTAAAAGTATAAAAGTAAACGTGTAAATTTACTTAAGTACAAAAAGTAAAAAATACACTTACTGCCAAAAGTTATTTTTTTAGTCTTGCTTAAGACTAAAAAGATTTGAGCTTGACTCAATTTTGTCAATTAAGTGAGTAAAAATGTATTCCTTCAAGAGCAAATAATTTCACTACAAATAAGAACAAATGTATTGAAACAAGGCAGAAAACACATAGGAACTAGTCATATAATTTAAGTGCATCAAGTAAAACCATCTTAATTAGAAAAAATAGCAAAATTAAAGCTTAAAATCCAGGTTTTAAGAAATTTCAACCAATCTAGAAATATATATATTTTTGCAGTGCGCAAAGTTGGTTTGTAAAGTTGTCGAGTGTGAGAGGCTTTACAAGCAGCAGCACAGCAGGTTTGACCTGGTTTTAAAAGAGAAAAAAAGTGTTTATGGGCATAAAAAGTAACTAACCTGGGTTTAAAATGTAGGAGTAGAAAGTACAGTTACTTCTTGAAAAATGTAAAAAGTAAAACTAAAAAGTCACCAGATTTTGCAAAACTCAAGTAAAGTACAGATACTCAAGAAAACTACTTAAGTACAGTACTTGAGTACAAATACTTTTACTCAAGTACTGTTTTTGGTTTTAACCTTTTATTTCCTCTAATTTGTGCAGTTGACTCTTTACCTTCAGAAAGTTACACAAAAATACTCGATTCTGTTACTGTAGTGTTGATGTGCAATTATGAGAGAACAGTTTAAATAAATAACCATGTTTGCTGTAGTCCTTTACTCTTTTCTCAGACATGGTCCTGGAGGATGTGACAGAGTTGTAAGTGTTTATCAGGATTTCTAACAAATATGAATCTAAGGATATTTTTAATACATTCTTTTTCAAGCTTTTGTCAGACATTTAAAAGAGTCTATCTCTAGCTCTGGTGCAGTTTGGCTCTTAGTTTAAAGGAGCATGGCGTAAGTTGCAAAGGTTTTGAACAAGGGCGCCATCTTTGGCGTTTTGTGGCACTGCACCCACCATACTAACTTCAGCTGAAGACGTATTTTAGGCTTAAAAGATTCTTTTGACACATCGTTACTTTCTGCTAAATATTTTCTTGGTTAAGAAGACAAAGTTTTTTGTATGAAAAAGTAGATGCTGACTATTTTATTTGTTCTTTTTGACTGACTAATCAGTTTTCTCGCCTCCAAAAGTTACTCAAGGAAAGATTATTGAGAGTTTCAGGAAAAGCTTTGTTTTAGTGTGAGAGAAAACTGTAAACAAGCTTTTTACAGGACTCATTTCTCATAAACTAAATGCTCAATGACAAATTATTACTCTAATAAAACATAAACCTTACCGAGACAAACAGCTAAGCGCTAAGCTAAGCTTTGACTAAATGTGCGGTGTACTTTGACAGGCCTGAGTCTTACCTTCTAATGAAAATAATCGCCAGATGAACGTCTTATTGATCTCCAGCACAATTCTTCTTTCTCAAAAACATGTCTGAGTGCTCCTCGGCTCTGCCAGTCGGCTCATGCCGGTTGTTTTAATCGGACCTAGGCTAATTCTGTGTTGTGGGGGTTTGGAAGCTAGATGGCAGTATTTACCACTAATTATTTATTTAATTTTTTTATGAAACAGTTTACAACATTCGTCTGTTGTATAAATCCGAGAGCGTTAGCGAAACAAATAGAAATAATGCCAATAAACCAGTGGAGGAGGATTAGCGCGGGAAAATGCGACCAGCGCCACTCACATTTATGAGCCTGTGTGCGCTTATACAGGCAACCTCGGTAAGTTTACAAAACAGAATGGCGCATATCCAGACATGTGCCAATGGACGGTAATTTTATATATCGTAATATTGAGCATTTTAACTTACGCAGTGCACCTTTAATTTAAAGGGAGATCTATTAATGCCTTTGTGATGTTTATCTAGCTTAGTCTCATTTTGCTGCATGTTTAGCTACTGATTTAGACTAAATCAAATCCGAGTTTAGAGCTGGTTGTATTCAGAAAGACAAATCTTTTCTTAGGTGGTACTTTGTGTGAAATGTTTGAGAACCATTGTATTCTATCATATCTGTATAAGCTGCTCTTTCTTGTTTCAGTGAAATCACACCAGAAGGACGGAGGATAACCAAACTAGACCAGATTCTTCTCAATGGAAACAACATCACAATGGTAAGATGTGTCAGATGCCCTCCCATTTTTCTGAATCTATAGGTGGATTTTTGGTCAATGTCACTTTTCGCCCTCCTGCACATGCGTTATGCAGAAAGACCCGTTCTCTATCTGTTTACATGGGGAAACGTTTTTGAATTAAACAACGAAACGGGACGACAGCAAGCTGCTTTAATCAGGTTGAAAGCGTTTATCTTGCTGTTTTTCACTCACCTGAATGGAACTTTTAAGGCTCATAAGATCGAATTTCGTTCACAAATGTTGATTTAGCAGTATAACTTGTTTTCTCACAGTGATAAGCTCTTGTAGTTAGCTGACAACAGCGCTTTTTTGACCACTGTTTGTGTCTATGAGCAGTGGCTCTTTCTACAGGCGGGTGCACGCGCATCGCCCGTGTTTATAAACAAAAATCCCTCTATATCTTTTGAATAAACCTAAAATATTGCCTGCTCTATTTATCTTGCATTAACACTGTCGGGAAGAATACTTTGAAAATGTATTTATTGCTATTGAGCAAACTTGAATAAAAGCTACACCTACTAGCTTTAAATAAGAAAAAAGTACTTATAATGGATAGTAAGCTGCACTTGTTTATAGTAAGTCTATGAGAATCTATAGAGGAATTATGTGTTTCTCAACACGAGGAATGCACACGCAACCTGACAGCAGAAAGAGCCGCGACTGATTAACTTAAGCTGTCACAGCAACACTAACCAGCGCTGTCGTCAGTAACTACAAGAGTTTATCACTGTGAGAAAACTAAAGTTCTGCTGCTAAATCAACTTTTGTGAATCAAATTTGTCTTTACGACTCAAACACGTTACATTCAGGTGAGTGAAAAAATACAGAGAAAAAAACAGAAAAAAACCAGAGCCAGAATTCTGTCAGACCACTTCATACCTGATCGAAATGGCTGCTCTCGTCCTGTTTTGTTGTTTTAATCAAAGAAGTTTCCTCAGCTAACCAGATGGAGAGCGGATCTTTCTACATAAAGCATGCGCAGTAGCCAGAAAGTGACGTCGACCGAAAACCCCTCTAAACCGGCATTAAAATGACTTTTGGGTTGTATTCTGTTACATATTCAAGTCAGAAATTGTATTCTGAATGCTTCCTTGGCCAAATAAAAACACAACTTCAGATTAAACAGATTTTTATTTTTGGTTTCAAACATTCATTAAAAGAAGTTTATCAGAAAGTAGATAAAGATTTTTTAGAAAAGCAACTACATTCTGAATATCATCCGATGTAAAAGTAATTGTGACTAAATGACAAATATTTTCTGTGTTTTTGCAGCTGATTCCTGGTGGTGAAGGGCCTGAAGTTTGACCTCTGCACTCAAGAGTTGTTGTTTTTTTGTTTATCATGTGACTCGTAACGTTTTCTTTTTTTGTTGATAAAAGTATTTTTGTAATGTTTTTTTGAGTTTGAAAAGAATGAGTTCAAATTGTTGAAAGGCACTTTTGGTTTAAAAATAAAAACTTGTTGACATGTTTCTGGAGTCATACAAGAAACGGAGAAGTTGGGAGTCGACAATGTAGTTTTATTTAAATCCATTTTTGTCACAGCAGTAATTATGAATATGATCACGGTACATAATTAGCATTGAAACTAGAGCTGCAACAAGTTAATCTATTAATTGCAACCAATCTATTATTGAAAACTTGAATTAAGTCCAATTTATCTTGTAGTTTGACTTTTTTATGCTTTTCTTAGCTTTCCAACAGAACAAATTTCATGCAAATTTCAAGTGACCAAATGTTATTCCACGTAAAACTATTATTTTTTAAGCACTTATCGCTCTTAATTACTTAACTTTTTGGGTTTGGTACAATTTTCAAGTTTACCTCAAATCAAAAATTGTAAAAGTCAGGTTTTTTACATAGGGAAGCTCAGTACTGCCAAACTACTTTTTTATTTTTTCCAGTTGTATCACAAAATTTCATGATAACTATCAAGTACACTACTTGTGAATGGTACAGTGACAAGCCCATACTACCTGAATAACATGATTGTGCCCCTACATGAACACAGGCCTAACTTCATCTTCATATTTAAGCATAGAAAGGTAATGAGTTTCTCTTTATACATGTATATAAACTCAATATTTAGCAGTACTGTAGTTGTTATTTTTAGACTGTATCTGATTTTTCTTATTTTAGTAGTGATTACCGTAATTTCTGTATTATAAGCCGCTACTTTTTTCCTAAGCTTTGAACTCTGCGGCTTATACGGCAATGCAGAATTATATATTCTCATAGACCTACTATTAACAAGTGCGGCCTATATATGGACTTTATCTCTTTTCTTATTTAAATTTAGTTGGTGCAGCTTTATTCAGGTGAGCTCAATAGGGCAAAAAATGCGGTAATCTGCATAACTTCTATACCATGATATAGGCAATGCTGTGCAGATAACTTTTGGCTTGTATAGATGAAATGTTGCCCTCTGTGTGCTGCTATTTTAATACTCTTATTATTTTTGTCTTTAGCATACTGCCCATTCATATGTTACTTTTCTATAGAAGTTGTGCAGGTGACATGACTCATTCTAAATGTTCCTGCTGAGAGAGTTAATGGAGAGAAAGGACATTTTCTCTTGTAAGAGTTTAATAAACAGCTAAAACAGGAAAAATAAACTACAGTTTGATAACAAATTCAACCCACCACAAGTCTACTGAGCACTGGGTTTGTAACTGACATGTAAAAAGAGAAAATCAAGTCAACAGTTGTAGCAAAGCAGATAAACAACAAGACTTTAGCTTCTCACATTTATCAGACATTGAAATCACACACAGTTGAACTTATTACCCTTTTCTTCTAAAAGATGTTTTTGAGTCTGTTTGTTGCAGTTAAAATGTCCTAAATCATCAAATGTTGTTAGCAGACAAGCCGTTGCCATGACAACAAAGAAATACATGAAGATTGCCACTTATTCTAAATGTTGCTAAGCTTATGGAAAAAAAATCAGTGCATAACCTCTATTGTATTTGTATTTTTTCCTTTCTTCCTTTATGTTTTTTTCTGTTTATTATTTTTTGTGTGTTTCATTTTTATTTATGTCTGTGGATTTTTTGTAGGCAACAGTTTTTGTTTTTTTGTTTTGGTTTTTTACATGCAGCCCATTGGAATGAAAATATTGTAAAAGCTTGGACGATGGCACACAACAGTCAGCAGGGGGCGCCATACTCCCGAACAAATGCAATGCAGACATGGGCTACTTGAAACCTCAGCGTCAGAACAGGAATACTATAGTATTGTAAAAACTATAGTTTTTTAAAATAAATTATATTATTTTAACAAAGACATTTTCATAGTTTGTATGTGTTTTATGTTTTCCAGGGAGCCTGGTGCGTCAGAGGGAGGATCAGCTGTACGACATCACCAGCACCTTGACTCTGACTGATTTGCATCGTCTGCTTTCTCTGATTGGAGCTGCTGGGACTCCTTTTTATCTTTGCACCGTCAGCACTGCCCACAGCTCCTGGAGAACTGAACTGCAGGAGAAAATAGGTGAATACTAATAGTATATCAATACCACTGTATATAAATGTTGAGTTTCTGTTTTAATAATTTTAAGTATTTCATCAGATCTTCATGAAGTGATCAATAATGAAGCTGTCCTACGCTGCAGTGACATCAAAGAGCCAGTGAAGAGCGTTGTCTGCATGGAAATTCAACCAAAACCAAACCATTCTGACTCTGACTGGATCCTGGACTGGGTCTTAACGCAGGTCTTGGCCTGGGTCCTGAGCTGGGTCTCATCCCGGATCCTGGACTGGGTCTTGACGCAGGTCTTGGCCTGGGTCCTGAGCTGGGTCTCATCCCGGATCCTGGACTGGGTCTTGGCCTGGGTCCTGAGCTGGGTCTCGACCCGGGTCTCGTCCCGGTCCTGGACTGGGTCCTGGACCAGGTCTTGACCCGGGTCTCGAACTGGATTTTGGCCCGGGTCTCGTGCCGGGTCTCGTCCCAGGTCCTGGACTGGGTCCTGGACCAGGTCTTGACCCGGGTCTCGAACTGGGTTTTGGCCCGGGTCTCGTCCCGCATGCTAAGAAAGTTTCAAATAAAAAATTACTAAAATCTTGTGACCAAGTCTCTTACATACAAAAGCTTAATCAGTAATCAAGTGTAAATGTAACAGGTTTAGTGTTGTACAATATACTAGTGTGTGATGAGCTCACAGTAACTCACAGTGTAACTCAGTTACATTTGTGAGACAGTAATATTGTAATACAAATGTATTACATTTTCCTCCCTGTAACTAGTAATATACAATTACTATTTTAAAGTAACTTACCCAACACTGTCGGCATTTGGTCGGAAGTATGGCGCCTCCTGCTGACTGTTGTGTGCCATCGTCCAAGCTGTTACAATATTTTCATTCCAATGGGCTGCCGCGTGTACAAAAAAAGTTTTGTTTGCCTAAAATCCACAGATAAATTCACACTTCACACAAAACAATTTATATCTGATGAGTTGTGTTTTTATCATTTACTGTAATTTTGATTTGTGAAATATATTTTATATCTCTATATTTACACTTTGCTGAAGATAGTTGAGAGACAGAAACACACAATGTCTCACAATTACACTGAAAATACATTTAGTTTATTTTCTCCTTCAGTCTGTGTTTTCTGCTCAGTTCTTTGTCCTGTTTTCTTTGTTGTTTGAACGCTTTGCTCATTTTAGATTTTGCTGTGATGTGTGAGTTTGTAGATAAAAACTAACAGTGTTAAGACAAAAGTCCTTTATCATGTGTGAACAGGTCTGTAGTGTTAAAAACAAACTAAACTCACTGAAAATGAGAATTTAGAATGAGAGCTGTGTGAGCTGTTCTGAGAAAGAGTCTGAAAACTGTGAATGAATGAAAAACGTTGCAAATGTTCTGACCATCTCAGCCTTTGTTCAGATAAAAATTTTAACCAAGTGATCAAATAAACCAAGTTTCAAAAATGTGTCAAAGTGATTGAGAAAAACTATAATTCCACACGCGCTTCTAGTGCGTTCTAGAACGTACTAGAAGTACATACAACTTGGACACACTGCGAGGCAGCCTCAGAGTCACGGAGCTCTCGCGTTTGTTTGAAGTGTTGCACTGAATAAAAACATTTCTGCTTCCCTCACACATCACAAACTCACTCACACATCACCAGAACAAAGAATAAAGAGCTCATGATAAAGATGGCACACTTTAGATAGTGACTTTCAGGCAATATGCTAAAGACAAATAAATAATATAATAAAAGGAAAAAGCTATCTGCACAGCATTGCCTACATCATGGTATAAAAGTTATGCAGATTAATCACTACTAAATAAGAAAAATCAGATACAGTCTAAAAATAACAACTACAGTTGGCCTAAATATTGAGTTTATATGTTACATGTGTAAAGAGAAACTCATTACCTTTCTATGCTTAAATAGGATGTCTTAAGTCAATTTAATGAGTGAATTATTTGATGTTCAACAGCAAAATGTCCTATATCTCCAACTGCTGTTTGCGAACAAGCTAGCTAAAGTCTGCCCAGAAATGCCACTTAAATTTGATTTCTGTAAAACAAATGCTCCTCAGACAAAAATTAGGCCAAAAACAGCGGGAAAAAGAAGCTTTTTGATCTGGTATTTTTATAAAAGTTTTGCTCTGAGTCAGAATGTAGAAGAGCATTTTTAAATAAAAAATATGTCATAGTAAATAAAACCTTTATTGTACATGGTAATATTTCAATCAGATGGAGGCAGCTACAATAAATAATAATACAGAAGGGGTCACCTGCAAAAATCTGCAAGTTTTAAATGTGTCCAATTAAATAACTATAGTGATAAATAACATCAGTTCAAATTACTTATTCATTTTATATTTATTTTTACTTTTTTGAGATTTCCAATGATAAAGCACAATGTTATTAATAGGAAAAATCAGCTTTTGCCCTCCATCTGACCTTAAAGACACCTCTACAGCGGTCGTCTCCAGCTTGTTGTTCGGGAGTACAGTAGCTCTCCACCATCTTCCAAGTAGCTTCCCCAACGATCTTTGAAGTCATACATCTTGCACTTCAGAATCTGGTTGAAATGGAAAAACAAAAATAGCATCATCACATTTTAAAGCGGATGACAGGTTAAGTTTTGTTGTTTTCATGTTTGTTGATCTCACTCAAGCGTTTGAGGTTTATCATTATTTCACGACTTTGCACAAAATATTATCAGTTGCTGTTTTTTGAATTGAATTACAACCTTTAGGCCCAGATTTCAAAATAAAGTAGGCTATAAAATGATTGTAATATGTATAAAATGACGACTAAAGACTGAAATAAGTGTTGTTGCTGTTTTTTTTTTACTTTGTTCAAACACTAGGTTAATATAATTTGAAAGTTATTATAAGAAGGAGTGATGACGTCATCATTAATAGCCCTGTAGAGCTCAGGAAATGGGCATCACATCTGTAAATTTTTTATTTGGCCAAATGTTAAACCAGTGAAGATCTTAAAATGCTGATGACTGAAACTAGCACTCATTCAAACATGTCCAGCAGCAATTGATCGAGTTGTTGAAAGACTTTCTATTGCGTTTTTGTTTTTTGTCAATGTTTTGGCTAATGGATCTCAATGGAAGTTGAGCACATTTTCCTGCATGGAGCACCATGGTAACTTAAATTTTCCCTCCTAAACTCAACAATGGTTGAATTTACATCAGTAAAACATTGATGTTTCAATAAAGGACTAGTAGTTAGAATGGTTGAATTTAGATCATAAATCCAATTGTAACCCACCTGAAGTCTACATGTTATTTTGTGAGTGTGTTCCTTTAAATTTTAACTGAGCACTACTATGTATGTCCAGTAGAGGGTGTGGTAGGCACTGCTGAAAACCGCCATCTTGAAAAACACTTGGACAGCACATGTAAGACCAGTTGTGGTAAAAACGTGGTTAAAATACTTAAAATGTGTTCTTAACTGATTGTTTTGGTTCATAGAGATAAAATACATTGCAAGAGTACTGGAGAGGAAGAATTGTGACGTTTTTGTTATTCTTTGTTCTCCGGTGAGTGAATTGTATGCCATGTTAACTTCAGCTAACGTTTGCATTGAGTTTAACTTCATGATACTTTTGATTTCTGTGAACATACTATAAAAAACCAATCGGAGATATGTGTGACTATGTACAAATCAGAATTTATTTCCAGAGATGTGAATGAAAAAAGGGTTTGATTACACTACCATGTGCATTGTTAGTGTCACATGTAATTACTGCGCACTGTGTGAAAACCTACAAACTACTGTAATACTATTTGTAGTTTAAAGAGATTTAGACGTGATTTATTTTGATTTGTGAATGTGATATTAATATTACCCTGCTTATGCAGGTTGGTTTTTTGTTTGACCTGATTCCATCGGACTGTTTCGGTGTGAGGCTGGAGTCGTTGGATCCACGAGTCAAGGACGTGCAGGACGCTTTTCCCTCTCATCCAGTGTGGACCTGGCCTTCATCGCAAGCAGCTGAACTGAGCTAAGATTTGGTGCACCATAATAACAAAAATCATACTACCCGGGTAGATGCAAAACAACATTTTTTTCTCAGAGCTCTGAGGTTTCTCTTTTGGTTGAGAGACAATTTATTTTCTTAGACATTTATTTTCTTTTATTTGTTTGAACAACGGACTGATAGGAGCCAAGGACATTGAGTTGGTGGTGATATTTCTTTAAGTCTGTTAAATAAATGCCGGCTTTGTTCATTTTTTCTACTACAAACTGTGGTTCTAGTTTATTACACCTTCATTCCTCCTTCAGAACCTAGATTCCTGGGTACGTGTATCAATTAGAATATAATTGTTCATTTGGTATAGGTTACACCGACCCAGTTCGTGGCGAGCCAGCCAGGAGGAAAAGGTGAATAAGATCCAATTTATTTTGCCGGCTTGTTGTTATTTTGTTTTGGGACATTACTTTACCTGTGTTGAAAAATATGGCTTCTGAAACAGATTATGGTATTGACATGAATAAGTGCATTTATGTTGAGGGTATTGCTACCTCTGACACAGATGATCAAATCACTGAGTTTTGCTCAGCATTTGGACCTGTAAACAAGGTTTTAAG
This sequence comes from Mugilogobius chulae, assembly GCA_038363315.1. Classification (NCBI taxonomy): domain Eukaryota; kingdom Metazoa; phylum Chordata; class Actinopteri; order Gobiiformes; family Gobiidae; genus Mugilogobius; species Mugilogobius chulae. Next base: position 3,629,175 of record CM076416.1, on the reverse strand, counting down.
AGTAAGACAAACAGGGCAAACTTCTGGGGTTAAAGCACTAGTTGAGTTTCAGTCTGTGAAAGCTGTTACTGATTTAGCTCCACCCTGCCACAGGTTTTTCCTAAATGTGAGAACTCTCTCATTTTGTGGCGTGTGGATGTAGCTTACAAAACTAGCCAGAGTCCCAGGAAAGCAAAACCTCTTGATCTATCAGCTCATACTGATAATGATGACTCCAGTTCAGGTAGTGACACTGACTCTGCTGATAGTACAACCCCACTAATACCTCGAACACGTTCTAAGCTTGATTCTACTAAATTTGGACTCAGTCAGAAATTCCCAAGGTTGAAACAACTTCCCACAGTGACATAGTCAATCCCACTGAAGTCCAGAAAATTATTGTAGAGCATGTGATCAAGAATAATAGCTCCAATGCCCCAAGCCAAAGCTCTAAATGGCTTCGCCCTTTCTCAGGTAGAGTCCCAAGCCTCCAAATGAGGTGGACTTTGAAACTTGGTGCCTCCATGTTGAGCTCATGATTCAAGACAATCCCAGTGTTGATATCCAAAGACGAAAAATCTTGGAAAGTTTACTCTCACCTGCTTCTGACTTATTGAGACAACTTGGTCCCCAGGCAGCTCCCAGTGACTATATTAAACTACTTGAGTCAGCGTATGGAGTAGTTGAAGATGGGGAGGAGATTTTTGCACGTTTTCTAAACACCCATCAGAATACTGGGGAGAAAGCCTCTGAGTTTCTTCAGCGCTTACAAGTGCTGTTGACCACAGCCATTCAAAGGGGTGGGGTAACTAGCAAGGACGCTGACAAACATTTAATCAGGCAGTTTCGACGTGGTTGTTGGGACCAGTCCCTTCTTCTTGCTTTTCAATTTGAGCTCAAATCAGACGTACCTCCTAAATTCTCAGACTTTTTGTTGCAGTTGCGTACTGAAGAAGACAGGAGAGCAGCCAAGTTTGATCGTATGCAGCGGCACCTGGGGAGTACCAAAAGTAAATCATCTGTCAACATGCAGCTCTTACCTGAGGTAACACCACATTGTGAACCTGATACAGAAGTGCTACAGAAATACATCACACAAACAGAGGATTTGAGGAAACAGGTAGCTGAACTCAAAATGCAGCTTACTAAAAAGAAAGAGCAACGGAAGCAGAAAAGCACAAAAAAAGTTGAGACACAAACAGCTGAGACTACTGAGGCTCAAGTACAGCAGATTATGCCCAAACCAAGACCAAAAGCTTGGTTCTGCTTAAATGTGGCAATGATGGGCACATTGCTCGCGAATGCGTGAATCCACCAAACAAGCTCCTAGTAGACCAAAAATACAAAGAGTTAAAAGAAAAACAGAATGAGTGGCAGACAAAATTTGGTCATTTAAACAAGAGCGGGTCGCAGTGAGGGACTGACTGCACCCCATAAAAATAAATGTCCCACATCAACTCCCAGCTCAGAGCCAATCAAATGTGAAAATCATTCTGCAACTGAGCCATTTAACAGAGAACTTCCAAAGGGACTAATAGGACCTAAGTGCACAGCAACAGTGACAGTCGAAGGAATTCAATGTGACAGTCTAATCGATTCAGGGTCGCAGGTGACAACCGTGTCAAAATTCTTTCATGAAAGCCATCTCTCTCATCAGAAAATCTTTCCGATTCAAGACTTGCTAGATCTTGAGGGTGCTGGTGGCCAGGAAGTTCCTTATTTGGGGTACATCCAAATTTCACTCGATCTCCCAGAAGACATTATGGGAGCACCTGAGCGAGTTGACACCCTTGCACTTGTTGTCCCCGATCACAGATCAAACATGCAAGTTCCCCTACTAATTGGTACAAATGTATTAGACCCCCTGTATGAAAAATATGCACTTACTATAAATGAGCGTGCAGCCCACAAGTCAAAGGCTAGAAGTGGTCATGCCCTAGCCAAACATTTGTACCACAGATTTAAGATAAACCAACAGAATGGCAGAGTTGGAACTGTGAAGCTACAAAGCAAAAAGTGTGTCAGTATTCCTGCAGGAGAAAAAGCAGTGTTAAATGGGTATACAAGAAACATTCCAGTAGCCACTGAGACCACTCTTTTAGTTGAACCCCCTCAGTCAAACTTACCCTCTGGTTCTTGTTTTGCAGTTATATCATGACATGCCCTTCACGTTCCTCCTTCAAGTTACCTGTCCTTGTCAAGAATGAAACGGCGCACGACATCAGAATTCCAGCTGGACACATGATAGCTGAGGTGTCTCTCCCAAAAGCTGTATCAGTGCTGCCAGATGATAACAAAATAGCAGCTACTGAAAAGTCTCAGTCTGCGCCCAATGTGGCAACTTGCACTTCATTGCAAACTTCTGAGTCAAACCAACTTACCTTTGACTTCACAGATTCCCCTCTATCAGAAGAGTGGAAAGAGCGGATTACTAAGAAGCTCAACTCAATGTCTGAAGTTTTTGCTTTAAATGATCTTGATTATGGCCACACACTCAGGTGAAACACAGAATCCGCTTGTCTGACCACACTCCTTTTAACAACGGCCTCGTCCAATCCACCCTCCGACTATGAGGCTGTCAGACTCCATCTCAAAGAGCTCAAAGATGCTAATATCATCAGAGAATCAGAAAGCCCGTTTGCTTCCCCTATTGTGGTGGTAAAGAAAAAAAATGGTTCCATCAGGCTTTGTGTCGATTATCGCAAGCTAAATAGCCAAACGATAAAAGACGCGTATGCGCTACCTAACATAGAGGAAGCTTTCTCAGCTTTGTCCGGCTCAAGGTGGTTTTCCATCATGGACCTTAAGTCCGGATATTATCAAGTGGAGGTGGAGGAACAAGACAAGGACAAGACGGCATTCGTGACACCAATGGGGTTCTGGGAGTTTAACAGAATGCCCCAGGGAGTGACAAACGCTCCCAGTACTTTTCAAAGAGTCATGGAAAAGTGCATGGGCAGTATGAACCTGAGTGAGGTGTTAGTCTTTCTTGATGATTTAATAGTTTTTTCCGCTACACTCGAGCAACATGAGGAACGGCTCTTAAAGGTGCTAAACAGACTCAAGGAATTTGCCTCAAACTTTCACCTGAAAAGTGTCAGTTTTTCCAAAAGTCAGTCAAATACCTTGGCCATGTTGTGTCCGAAAAAGGGGTCGAGACAGACCCATCTAGATAGAGGCCCTCACCACCTGGCCAAGGCAAACAACATCAAAGAGCTTAAGTCTTTTCTCGGCTTCTCAGGGTATTATAGGCGGTTTATAAAAGACTACTCTAAGATAGCAAGGCCACTTAACGATTTAACCGCCGGTTACATACCGCCTAAGAGAAAGTCCCTTAACATCAGAGCATCCTCTAATGCAGACTTTAAGAGACCTTTCAATGATAAATGGACAACAGCCTGTGAAAATGCTTTTAGAACGCTCATTCAAAAACTCACAACAGCGCCTATTCTGGGATTTGCAGACCCTAAAAAGCCATATGTTGTCCACACGGATGCGAGTCTGCATGGTCTTGGCGCCGCTCTATATCAGGAGCAGGAGGGTAGTTTAAGAGTCATAGCTTATGCGAGTAGGGGACTCTCCCGATGTGAGCGAAGATACCCTGCTCACAAGCTTGAATTTCTCTCACTCAAATGGGCTGTCACAGAGAAATTTTTTGACTACCTTTATGGGGCAAGGTTTACGGTAGTAACAGATACAATCCCTAACGTATTCTTGTCCTCCGCTAAACTTGACGCAGGGGCCACCGCTGTTGGCTGCCCTCTCCAGCTTTGATTTTAACATACAATATAGAGCTGGCAAAAAGAACCAGGATGCTGATGGACTTTCAAGGCGTTCACATAAAGACAATGGCAATTCTGATGTGACTTCTCAGGATGAGGATAATAGGATCAAACAGTTCATTGCTCAGTTTTTGCAGAGTCAGAGTGAGCCAAACATTCCATCTGAGGCAGTAACTGCATTGTGTCAAAAGTATGAGCTCCACCATCATCTCATGTAGAGTCAGACCTCATTTCCCAACCCGTGTCTGTAGAGTGCTTAGCTATTGAAGCCTCTGCTTACCTGACGCATTTTGTCAAACAGAAATACTTGGCTCGTGTACATTGCCAAAAATGTCCCTCGAAGATGGGCACGAGAACAAAGACAAGACCTGTCATCAGTCGAGTCATTGAAATTGTCAAAACGGGAAAACAACTCACTTACAGACAAAGACAACAAGAAAAACAAAGAAGTCAGTTAATGCTAAGAGCTGTAAAACAATTGTGTTGACCAATAAAGTTCTGTACAGGAAGCGGCTGGATCAAGGAACTTTTTGCTATCAGCTGTCCTTCCAACCAATTCAGACAGAAAGCTCTTGAAAATCTGCATGATTCCCTTGGACATATGGGTGTAGAAAGGACTCTGGACCTTGCTCGTGCCAGGTTCTTTTGGCCTCGTATGGCTCTGATGTTCATGAAAAGATTCAAACATGTGAAAGGTGTGTGCGAAGAAAAGCTCGCGCTTGAGAAGAGTGCTCCGCTAGTAAACATCCAAACTAGCCGTCCATTAGAACTAGTTTGCATTGACTACCTTTCACTTGAGCCAGATGGAAAGGGGACAAAAGACTGTCCTGGTCATAACTGACCATTTCACTAAGTACGCGTAGCGGTCCCCACAGCTGATCAAAAGTCCAAGACTGTGGCTAAAGCCCTTTGGAATAATTTTTTTATTCATTATGGGTTTCCTGACGGTTGCATAGCGACCAAGGTCGCGATTTTGAGTCTGCCCTAATTAAAGATCTGTGCTCTTTGCTTGACATAAAGAAAACAAGAACTACGCCGTATCATCCACGCGGCAACCCCGTGGAAAGGTTTAATCGGACTCTTCTTCAAATGTTAGGCACACTAGAGGAAGAGGACAAAACCAGATGGAGAGAGTTTGTACAACCACTCGTGCACGCGTACAATTGTACTAAAAACGATACAACGGTTTTTCCCCTTACCAGCTTATGTTTGGCCGCAGCCACATCTCCCAATAGATTTAGCTTTTGGCCTGAACACAGAGCGGTGTGCTAAACTGTCTCATTCTGAATATGTCAAAAAACTTGCAGAGAATCTGACAGAAAGTTATCGGCTAGCTTCTGAACACAGTCGAAAACAGGCACTACAAAACAAACAACGGTTTGACAACAAAGTGAGAGAGTCTACTTTGACTGCTGGTGACAGAGTCTTAGTAAGAAATGTTGGCCTCAGAGGCAAACCAAAATAGCTGATCGCTGGAGTAAGACTGTATACACCGTTGTAAAACAAATACCTGACTTACCTGTATATGTTGTCATTCCAGAGAATCAAATGGGCCTGAAAGAGTTCTACACAGAGATTTACTGTTGCCCTGTGGATTTCTGCCATCTACCACTGAGGAGTGGATCTGCCAGACTCAAAGGCAAAACCAATGCAAAACGACTCAAACAAACTGATCATTTGGATGTTGTGGAGGAAATAGACTTACCTGACCTTGAGGATGGAGTTGAGTACTATTCCTCGTTTGACAAACCATCACATGTGACAAGCGAACATGCAAACAATGAACAGAGGGAAACAGAATAAACAAGCTGTGAACAGCAAGACTCAGTACAAATACACAGTGAGCAAGGAGACATTACAGACAATGAAAATGATGCTCCAGAGAATTATTAATGAGGCGTTAAATCAGGCTGATTTCCAACAAACATGTGAACAATCAGACAGTGAAAGCTCTGCTTCGTCTCCATTGAACCCTGAAGCTACAGAGTTTCAGCCCGTGTCACCTCAAGAAGTTGAACAAATTAGGCAAACTCTGTTCACCAAACTGTTCATCTCCCAACCTCTTGTGTTGATCCTCAAAGTGACCACAACAGTCCCACAAATGAAACACAAGCTGTGACTGAAGTTGCAAATGAAAATGAACAGCAAAATCCAAAAGACTCTAATAATGAAACCGGACTGAGAAGGTCTACCAGAGATCGAGTGGCTCCAAGAAAGTTAACTTACCCCTCTCTAGGGAGCCCATTAGTGACTGTGATGCATTCTATCCTATGGGGGTTAGATCAAGCGCTATCTGAGTCCTTTACTTTTGATCCGGTAGCCATAAACAGTTTTACTATCTAAATAGTATTGAGTGCAACATGCAAGGATGCATGCTGATTTAGGGGGGAGGATGTAACCCACCTGAAGTCTACATGTTATTTTGTGAGTGTGTTCCTTTAAATTTTAACTGAGCACTACTATGTATGTCCAGTAGAGGGTGTGGTAGGCACTGCTGAAAACCGCCATCTTGAAAAACACTTGGACAGCACATGTAAGACCAGTTGTGGTAAAAACGTGGTTAAAATACTTAAAATGTTTCTTAACTGATTGTTTTTGGTTCATAGAGATAAATACATTGCAAGAGGTACTGGAGAGGAAGAATTGTGACGTTTTTGTTATTCTTTGTTCTCCGGTGAGTGAATTGTATGCCATGTTAACTTCAGCTAACGTTTGCATTGAGTTTAACTTCATGATACTTTTTGATTTCTGTGAACATACTATAAAAAACCAATCGGAGATATGTGTGACTATGTACAAATCAGAATTTATTTCCAGAGATGTGAATGAAAAAGGGTTTGATTACACTACCATGTGCATTGTTAGTGTCACATGTAATTACTGCGCACTGTGTGAAAACCTACAAACTACTGTAATACTATTTGTAGTTTAAAGAGATTTAGACGTGATTTATTTTGATTTGTGAATGTGATATTAATATTACCCTGCTTATGCAGGTTGGTTTTTGTTTGACCTGATTCCATCGGACTGTTTCGGTGTGAGGCTGGAGTCGTTGGATCCACGAGTCAAGGACGTGCAGGACGCTTTTCCCTCTCATCCAGTGTGGACCTGGCCTTCATCGCAAGCAGCTGAACTGAGCTAAGATTTGGTGCACCATAATAACAAAAATCATACTACCCGGGTAGATGCAAAACAACATTTTTTTTCTCAGAGCTCTGAGGTTTCTCTTTTGGTTGAGAGACAATTTATTTTCTTAGACATTTATTTTCTTTTATTTGTTTGAACAACGGACTGATAGGAGCCAAGGACATTGAGTTGGTGGTGATATTTCTTTAAGTCTGTTAAATAAATGCCGGCTTTGTTCATTTTTTCTACTACAAACTGTGGTTCTAGTTTATTACACCTTCATTCCTCCTTCAGAACCTAGATTCCTGGGTACGTGTATCAATTAGAATATAATTGTTCATTTGGTATAGGTTACACAATGTTGATTCAATGTAGGCTACAATTTACAAGGGTTGAATTTATATAATGAATGTGTTGTTGATTCAGTATACTTATTTCAGGTATTAAATTCACATGTTGAATTACCATATTTTATCCAAATTAATTTCCCTTGGTTGACTGAACAGTTTGAGTAGGCCTACTGTTGTGTTGTGCAGCCTTATCTGTCTTTTTAAAGTTATTGCAGCTAAGCTTGCACCTTGCAACGTAACGTTATATGAGTTATTTTGAACACTTAATGTGAGAAGATGAAGACAGACTTGAATCCTTTTTAACTCGAAGAAAAAAATCACACGAGTCTGCTAAAATGATTGAAAAGCAACAATATTGTAACATTTAAAGCAGATAATGTTTTAAACTATATTTACCCTCGAATGATTACCAGATGTAGCTACAAGTTTGAATGCTAGCGTTACTTATACGAACATAAAATCAGCCTCATATTGAAACACGTGACTGAAACCCAGCCTTTCGGACGTTGCGCTGGTCGCGCTCAGGTTGCGCTCCATGGTTGCGCTCAGGTTGCGCTCCTTGGTTGCGCTACGTCCACGTCCGAATGAGTCACCGCACGGCATGTTAAGTGCTGTGCAGATTGTCAGTTCAGTTAGGAAGGAGTGTCATTGCCCACTAATCTCGTTTTACAATCATTTACTTTTTTGAAATCTGTAAGGGAATTTTGTGTTTAACAGTTTAGTGTCGTCTGTGTTCAATTAAAAAAGTTAAAATATCAAGCTTAAGGTACGAAGTGTGCTTCCGGTACGAAGTGGGCAATGACAAGGAGACCAAGGAGGAGCCGAGTATCAGCACGGAGGGCCCTGGCCTGGGCGCTAGGAGAAGGAGTCTGTATGCTTCCTATCCATGTTCCTTCCTGATTAAAAACTTCAGCGTCTTTTAAAAATGTCCAAACAAATGAACACACTCAGAGGAAACATGTTCAAGACACAGGTGGATTGAAACAACGCTGTGATTTTGCCGTTTAGATAGCTATTCACGTTGCTGTACAACTCACCTGTGTGTGTTGTCTGTAGTGTAGATCCCGATGGGAAACACAACTAGCTGGTTCTGCCAACCATTTTGACGTCACATGTGTGCTCGACGAAGCCGAGGCCCCGCCCATTCCTGTCTTAACCTAACCATAAACTGGTTAGGTTAGTAGGAACTGAGCCGATGGAGGGCCAGCAGTCAGCTGCTACCTGGGCTATGTTAAATATATTAACACAAACTTTTGCACCACTTAAGATGAAAAGAAGAAGAAAATGGCAACGGCGGTCCTGTTGTGTCTCTGTCTCTTCTCCGCTATAGGTAAGGGTTAACTATTAATTAATTAATTTTAGTTATTACTAATTAGTTAATTAATTAAAATTAATTAATTAAAATTAAAATTAAATTAAGTTAACCAAGTGAGGGCGGAGGGGGTTCTCGGTCTGACTCGGATCTCGAACTTAGGGGTCTTGATTCAGGGGGTCTCGGACTCGGGGGTCTCGGACTCGGGGGTCTCGGACTCGGGGGTCTCGGACTCGGGGGTCTCGGACTCGGGGGTCTCGGACTCGGGGGTCTCGGACTCAGGGGGTCTTGGCCTGGTTCTCGGTCTGAGTCTGAACAAACAATGTATGATTCAAAAAACATTTAGTTTGACTACAACAAATTAGAATAAACAGACATCTTGAGATAATTTAAAAATGTTTTGTCTGTTTCCCTTAATTTTTTTTTTTTTTTTTCCAGAGGCGACCCAAGTGTCCTGTGCTGTGGGGACTAAGTGTCTCCTGCCCTGTGACTTCTCTGTCGGCTCTAACGCTGCCGTCCACTGGAGGAAAAGTCCTGGAGAAGCCAGAGTCCACAGCTTCTACAACAATCAGGACCAACTTCAGAACCAGCACCAGGACTACAGAGACCGGACCTTTGTGTTTCAGAGCCAGATCCACAGAGGAAACGCATCACTGCAGCTGTCAGAGGTCAAAGTTCAGGATGCAGGGACATACGTGTGTGACACCAGCAGTAACACTGACAGCAGTGTGTCCATTGTCGACTTACATGTGTTTGGTAAGAAACATTTCATGCATGTTTAATTTAGGCTTGGTCATTTTATTAATATCAAAGCATTATTATAATAGGCCATGTGTTTTATGTTTTCCAGTGAACGTTGGTGAAGTTGACCTGCAGAGGAGGGCTCTGAGCTGGTGTGTAGCGCTAAAGGGATTTATCCTGAACCTGAAATTAACTGGGTATTCTTCACTGAGGCCAAAACCGTGGTGCATCAGAGGGAGGATCGGCTGTACGACATCACCAGCACTGTGACTCTGACTGATACGCATCGTCTGCTTTCTACGCTTGGAGCTGCTGGGACTCCTTTTTATCTTTGCACCGTCAGCACTGCCCACAGCTCCTGGAGAACTGAACTGCAGGAGAAAATAGGTCAATACTAGTTTTATATCAATACCACTGTAATATAAATGTTTGAGTTTTTTGTTTTAATAATTTAATGTCTTTTGTCAGATCATCTTGAAGTGATCAATAATGAAGCTGTCCTACGCTGCTTTGACATTAAAGAGCCAGTGAAGAGCGTTGTCTGGAAGTTCAACCAAACCCAAACCATTCTGACTCGGACCGGATCAGAAATAATCTACAATGAGACCTGGAGACCGCTTGTGGATGAACTCACAAAGTCTGGTCGTCTTGTTTTGATAAATCTGACCAACGCTCAGATGGGATTATACTCCTGTCACATCAGCACCGAGGACAACGTTACTGTGATCGCTGAAACTCAGCTCCAGATGAAACAACATGATCTGATTTTGTTTTTCTATCTGTATCTGTACCTGCCTTCTGTCCTTGTCACATACCTCATTAAGTAACTTCTGTGCATAAGTTTCAACAACAGTTATAATAATATACAGCGCTTTTCAAGACACCCAAAGACATTCATTCCACACTGGGATAGTGGTAAGCTACTATTGTAGCCACAGCTGCCCTGGGGCAGACTGACGGAAGCGAGGCTGCCATTTTGCGTCATCGGCCCCTCTGACCACTACCAACCATTCACACTCACACCAGATTCAAGGCAATGTGGGTGAAGTGTCTTGCCTAAGGACACAACGAGTTTCTCCTCTGTTCCACTGTGGCTCCTGAGGTTCCTCCAGCGGTCTCCCAGCTTCTGAGATCTGACGGGATCAGGCTTTGGCTAACTGGTATGGTCACATACCAGGTTGTGCCACACACCAGCAGAGCAACATGTTTATGATTGTGAACATAAAATACTTACAAAGACGTAGGAAGTAGCACGATGCCTGGACGCAACAGAGGCCTGATGAAACGCTGGAATCTCCTGCTATGTCCCATGTCTCCTCTGATCAGCTTTCTCGTGCCTTTTTGAAATTCTTGTAATGAGCCTGAAAAGCTCCGATGACCCTCAAGCCCCCGATTTAGGCCAAAATCTTACTACAAGGTTTGGCAGTCTGTAGATTGATTAAATCTAGTATGACTCAAGCAGAGTCTCTGTTTGTCAACGCAACAATTCAAGCTCCTGTTTTATTATTATTGACTGTTACTTGTAAATTTCATTGGGCTTCATTTGCCTTATGCACTTTGTGAATTGTTGTTATTTTGTGGCACCACTTTTCGCGACTTTATCTCTGATTAGATGGCTTTTGCCAACAAGGTCCACAATTTAGTGTGACTGTATTTTCCCCCGCCAATAACAATTATGTGCCTTTTGTATTTTGTGGGGTGAATGTAACCAATTCATTATATATAATATTGTAATTATACTAAACTGTCTTTCTGTTGCTGTTTTACATAACGCTTGCTAAGATTCAAAAGTATATTTAGCTATTTTTTTATTTGGAAAGCCAGAGGTCCTCAATCACCAATCTGAGGACCAAAACCAGTCCCAAGGGATTTTACTAAATAGATTTCATATTTATCTAAGAATCAGAGCCACTTAAGCCTCTAAAAATGGAAACTTTATATTATTTATTTGTTTATTTATGTAATGCCCCTTGAGATCTCATTTCCAAGGAGGTCCAAGGGAAACTTCAAAAACTAAAACAGGGCATGCTTTTTGATGTTACTACTGGCACTTTTCCTGTATTTGAATGTATTTTTGAAATTTATTTAAAGCGTATTTATTAGCATTTGTAAATAGACAAACATGTTTTTCTGTGTGTGATTGGGAATAATAAGGTCTTATCTGTAATTACACCAATTGTATATGTATTTCAGCGGATGAATTGTTTTTAATGATGGATTGTAAAACACTTTGTATGAAAAACACTTTCTAAATGGTTGTTATTTTTTCATTTGATTTGATAAAACAGATATTTTTAACCGGTTTTATTTTGAAATTTTGAAATGTTTCCTACAATTATGTTGTCATTTTGTATTTATTAAACTAATGCCATAGAAATAATGTGAATCGAACATTTCAGTGTAATCTGTGCCCATTTTACTATAGAAACTGTTCATAGAAAAAATGCAGAATTTGACAGTCCACAATGTAGATTTATTTTAATTTGAATCCATATTTTAACACAGCAGTAATCTTCTGTTTATGGTATAAAATCAGCATGTGCCCCTTTCACAGAGCTGTGGCTAAGCTAGTTCCGGCTTTTTTTTTTAAACTATATATCAATATTCTGCCTCAAAATTTGACCTTTACTTCATAATACACATTTTTACTGACATAAGTATGGTTTGCGATCTTTTTCCATTCAAACCACCATCAGATAATTGAGAATTTGCTTCGATTCAATCTGGATTTTTGCGATTAATGGCCCAGCCCTAATTTGGAGCAATGCTAATTAACCTGAATATAAAGTAGACAATTTGATAAAATTACAGTAAATGCCAGGCCAAGTGTTTTTGTAAAAAGCTAGTTCAGTTTGTATAGTGTTATTTTAAAGCCACAGACGGCACATTTTATAAACACATGGGCTGTCCCAGGTGAAGTATTTATCTTGTACGTGAAGCTATGAACATGCACAAAATGATTTTGTGTCAATTAATTCTTTTCATTATTTTCACTGTGTTTCAGCCAGTTCTCCCAAGGGAATGAACAACCCATAAAGGACTACACTGAGTCTTTTCAGATCGGAACTAGCCTAGCCGCAGCGTGAACAGGGCCTATTGAAACCCCCCACACCAGTGATTATTTGTATTTGAAGCAGAGTTGCACAGGCTCAGTACATGGACGACTTCTCTTCTCCTTTTGGGTTGGTCACTTTGTCCAGGTTTTTGTTGATGACGTCGTACAGTTCAGTCTAAACGGGAAAAGAACAAGGTTAATTCTCTCACTTTGCCACTAAAGCTTCTTTTACACTAGCAGCTTTTGGTTTGACTTTAGGACGTTTCCTGTTAAAGACCAGAAGTGAATGCTAACACAGACCAAACAGCTGGTCCAGAAAAAAGTGGTGAACGCCCAGCCTGATGCATCAGTTGGTTTCATTTCCTTGTCACTACTTTTTGGTCGTTATGTCGTTCAGGAAGTAGAGCATAAACGTGTATCAGTGATTGTTGTTGTTTTTATGCAGTAAACTTGCAAATTAAAAGTTTCAATAACATCGAAATCCTCTTCAAAGTCAGGGGTCTAAAATGCGTTTACAATTAGGGATGCACCGATCCGATTGTAGCGACCCTGAGCCTTTGTCGCTTTTTTTGAGAGGAGATCGGGTCCAGTACCTCTGTATGACGCGCAGCCTTTAATCTAAAAGAAGCCCTCTGAGTCACGTCTACATTTCATATGGAACTTTAATAGACGTCTCTTTGCAAGTTACACACAGTGAAATTTAGAATGTAGGCCTACGATCAGGCGTAACAAGCAAAATAAAGATAAAAGCACGGTCAACGAAAAATACAGCTACCCGGCGTCTCCCCTCTTCCTCCACGCCATGGAGCAGGTGCGCCTGATAACAATCCCACCTTCCTCACGTGACCACGCCCCCTACCGTTTCCATGACAACCTTGTTTATGGCCTCTACACCGATACTGAGATCAGATATCGGTGCCGATCCAGTAAATTTTGCTGGATCAAGTATCGGCTCCAACATACGTATGGGTTCAGCCGATACTATTGTTGTGCGTTTAATTGGACATAACAAGACTAATTTACTGGCTGGTGTTGATCCAGAACGTCTCATATTGTTTGACATTGTCTTCAGATTCAACAGTTACATAAAACTATATGACCAAATGTCTTATGTTTTGATAAGAAAAAATAAGGTATTTCTGTTCTTACATTAGTATCAGTTGATATCGGGTGTTGACAGATACTTAATCGGTATCGGAACTGAAGAAGCTGGATTGGTGCATCACTATTTACAACCCTAGTGTCTATGGAAAAACTTTTTTGTTTATCATCACGGGCGATGCGTGTTGCCTGCAGAAAGAGCCGCTTCTCATAGATAGCAGTGGAAACAAGTTAAAAAATCTCCGTTGTCAGTAACTACAAGAGTTTACTATGAGGAAAACAAAAGTTCTGCTGCTAAATCAACATTTGTGAATGAAATTCGACCCTACGACCCTTAAAAGTTAAATTCAGGTGATAAAACAGTGAGAAAAACACTGACTCAAGCTTCAGGAGACAAACGTCTGTCAGACCGGTTCAGACCTGATCCAAACAGCTGCTGTCGTCTGTTTAGTTGTTTTATTCAAAGAAGTTTCCCCAGCTAAGCAGACGGAGAGCGGCTCTTTCTGCATGGAGCATGTGCAGTAGAGCGGAAAGTGACGTCGACCAAAAATCCCTCTATAAAACTTAAAATTCACTGGGAAAATGAAAGAAATTCAATTTTTTAAAAAAGGACAGTTTGACCCTAGTGACAGACTTTTAATCACTGGTGAATGGTTGGTGTTGGTCTGAAATGGCACAGATTGCCAGACTTGCTTTTATTAGTCTGTCCCACGGCAGCTGTGGCTACAAGAGTATCTTAAAATGTAAATAAAACATTTTTTTTCTCGGGTTGCTGATGTGAATATTTGATAGTGTGGCCTTAATTCCACATTATAGTGTTCTTTTGTCTAGAGTCTGGTTCATTCTGACTTACGTAGAGTCCGCGGACGTCCAGCAGGATCACTCTGGACTCCTGGAACATGTCTCTGTCTTTTTCATGAACCAGGCAGCGGTAGTTCATCTGAGAAAGAGAAAATATGATCAGTTAAAGCAATCCAAGTCCAACAAACCAAAAACAATCACAAAGAGAAAGCTTAATAAAGTGACCCTTACCACATGTGTCTCTTTGGAGGCTTTGGCGACTGCGTCTCCTCTTTCAGACAAATACCTGAGGCAAACATGACACAAAATGACACGAGTGCTTAAATATTAAATAGACTACAGTTGCATTTGTTCTCACTTGTTGATGCTGGGCAGCAGTTCGTCCATTTTCTTTTGGACAGCAGCGATTCTCTCCAGGATTTTCTCCTAAAGAGAGAAAAAACACAAATGTTGTATAAACATGTTGGATTTTTAAATTAGACACAAGCACTTCTAAACTTGGTGAAGTAAATTTGATTAAAATCTCACATCAACCATTTTAACCCCTGAGAAAAGCTCAAAGTCTTGGCTAACTAATGAGTCAAGCTGCTGTTCTGTGTCTTATTCTGATCAAAAGTTATTGATCATTAAATGGAAATTGTTCACCTGTGACAACCAACACCATTTCAACCTGGACAGACTCAAACAGACAAAATGATGCGATTAATGATGACATTTATTGTTACAGGTTTGGCGCTTAGGCCCCGGCAGAAAACAATGTGCATGCGATAAATGATGAGCTGTTGGAGTAGGAGATTTCCCCCCGGAGCCTAGACACTGGTGGTGGTTGAGAGGAAGAAGGTGGAAGTTGAGGTGGAGATGGGAGGAGGAGGGTTGCGATGAGACGAAATGACGCTTGCGACAGCTGAAGCCAAGAGCAGAGGTTGAGCTGCTCTTTTGAATGTGGCTCTGACGCCCTGATAGGCTGAGAAGGAGGAGGAGTGCTGAAGCTGATTGAACAAGCTGCGCAGAGAGAGACATGATTGGATCTGAGATGAAGCGCAGGTGTGCTGATTACTGAGGCAGAAGCTGGTATAGTCTTCCAGGCTGAATTTTCGCTCCTTAGCTCCATGTCTGGGTTGGTTGTCACAGTGTCATGTCTATGTGTGACAGATGACATATGTGTCTTGTCTTTGGTCTGATTTGTTGATGTTGGGTTTCAGTTTGATTCGAGACTACTTCACATTTTTTTAATCAGGAGACGTTAAACTACAAGAAAAAGGCAATTAGAAATCAAAAAGATGCGTTTTTGCCAAGATTATATAAAGGGATTTTTTGTTTATTAACACGGGCGATGAGAGCGCACGTGACCTGCAGAAAGAGCCGCCACTCATAGACACAAATACAGTAGGCATGATTATTGTGACTAAAATAATCGCAATCAACGATATTATCACGGTAATTTACAAAACGTAAAAGTGCACAGATTCAAAATCATTGAAATATTTATTATTTATTAATATGTATGTGTTTGAACAACCTCTGATTGTATTTTTGTCAAAATACAATCAATAATTATTCAAAGTGAACAAATGTTTACAATGTTGAGCAAAAATCAACTAACTTTGCCTCAGAGTCATTAATTAACTTAAACACATGAAGCTTTTCTTTGTTTAACCATAACACAGCTTCTTACTGGGTTCACAGCATCAGATTTTAGATTTTCTTATGAAGACGCAGGTGCACATCTGCTGCTATAATTGCGATTATCGTCACGTACAATTATCAGGATTATTAAAAAACACCACGTTTATTTAATTGCGGCTCTTAATTATAGCAATTAGCGATAATATTGTATATCGTCCCATCCCTAAACACAAACAGTGAAAACAAGTCGAAAAAGCTCCGTTGTCAGCTACAAGAGTTTATCTGTGAGAAAACAAAAGTTCTGCTGCTAAATCAACATTTGTGACTCATATTTGACGTTACAACCCTTAAAGTTACATTCAGGTGAAAAAACGGCAATAAAAACGCTGTCTCAAGCTTCAGCTGCTCTCGTCCCGTTTAGTTGTTTTATTCAAAGAAGTTTCCCCAGCTAAGCAGATGGAGAACAGCTCTTTCTGCCTCACGCATGCACTGAAGGGCGGAAAGTGACGTCGACCAAAAATCTCTCTATTATTAATGTAAAACAAAATCATTAATGTGAACTAGTGATCAATAACTTTTGAACAGAATAAGCTTCTTCTTCTTTTCCTTTCGGCTTTTCCCTTCAGGGGTCACCACAGCGAATCAAACTTCTCCATCTAACCCGATCTTCTGCATCCTCTTCTTTCACTCCAACTACCTTCATGTCCTCTTTCACCACATCCATGAACCTCCTCCTTGGTCTTCCTCTAGGTCTCCTGCCTGGCAGCTCAAAACTCAGCATTCTTTTACCAATATATTCACTATTTCTTCTCAGAACATGTCCAAACCATCTCAGTCTGGCCTCTCTGACTTTATCTCCAATACCTCTAACATGTGTTGTACCTCTAATGATCTCATTCCTGATTCTGTCTATCCTGGTCACTCCCAAAGAGAACCTCAGCATCTTCATCTCTGCTACCTCCAGCTCTGCCTCTGAACAGAATAAGCTACATGGCAATAATTACATTTATTTCTTTGTTAATACTTTACACTCATTTCCTGCATGGAATTGGAGTATTTAAAATACAGTTTTTAATAAAATCTGAAGAGTTTTGTGCTTTTCTCTTGACTGTATTTCTCGGCTACTTCCTGGTTCAGATGCTTTGACCAATCAGATTCAAACATTACTGTGATGTTACGTTTTTCTACGACGTTGTATTTTTCCGAAAGCTTTTCGCAACAGTCTGTCTAGATTGATAATGAGAGATACATATATTCATTTAATAATAAATCTGATGTGAGCCAGGTTAATTAGGAGAATGACAGGTCTGCTTCTGTGGCGGAAAAACCTGTTCTAAAGCAAATAAATATACACCATTAACTTTTGTTTTACCTGAATAGCCACTCCAAAGTCGTTCCCATCCTCTATTTTCGGGATCAAGTGATGAATCCAACAAGTGACCTACAAATACAGCAATATTAGGCTTTTGTTTAAGTTTAATCATCAATGGAAGATATACGACTGAACGATTCTTACATTAACCATCGTCTCTCTGAAGGCAAATATCTCCGGCTTCACCAGCTTCAGCAGATTCCCGATTCTCTCGTTCGACACAATGAAGCCGCATTTTGGAGCTGCGGATAAAACAGAACATCAGAATATGTTTGGTGTAGAAACAGAAGATTTTTGTTTGTGTAAAAGTCTCACGAGTTTTCTTTTTCTTCCCTTCTCCGTCTGGTTTGTCCGTCTCCATTTCCTTCAGGAGCAAAAGAAGAAATGTTTAAACCAGGGTTGGACTGCCAAAACGGAACTACAAATGTGTTTTATTTATTATTCACAAACTGGTTCTATTCACTAGTGATCTCTTTTATTGAAATTAACAATATAACCCTAAAAATATCCAGATAAACAACAGAAACAATGAGGTTCTCTCACATTTTTCATTGACAGATTTTAGGATCACTCACGGTTCAACTCATTACCTTTCTGATCTTAAAGGTGCACTGCGCAACTTTTGGTCATTTAGATGTCTTTGTCACACTAAATAAATATTAAAAATCTGTGTTTTTACTTTGAGCGGACTTGCAAGGCCACAAGATGGACTATTATTTTGTTTGGAGGAGGACCGAATACATTTGTTTCCATAGAAATGCGGTTCCTTTAACGTTTTTTTTTTTATTGTTATGGCTTAAAGGTGTTAAAGCTGATTTTTACACTGCAAACACGATTTAAGTTTTAAATTGACAACTTCCTCTCGTAAATCCTTCAATACGTGGTTCATTTTGGCATGTATTTATTTTTGGTTGCAATTATGGCTTAAAAACTTCTTTTTACAAACAACAAAGTGAAACTGGAGAGGACCACCCCAGCTCAACCAATCAGAGAGCAGCATTCAGCTCCTGATTAGAACTAAAATTCTTTATTATTCAGTTCAGACAGTACTCAGAGGTCTAATTTTTTTCACAAAGTGCTGCATTTACTATATACATTTTAGTGGAAAGCACAAAGTTTACTAATTTACAACTTAAAAAGTTGCTACCCCACCTTTAAAATGTATTTATCTCCATTCAGAAAGTTCTAAGAATAGTTTTAGTTTTCTAACTCTACAGAATGATGTTGATGACTTTTCACCTCCAGAAAGTTACACAACGCATCTCTAAAGGAGACCTATTGTGTTTTTTCTAACTATTTAGTAAGAAAGCATTACATACTGTATGCAGATCAGTAATTTATCTTTTGTTCATAGTAAAATACAAAGTTGATCTAAAACGGCTTGAAAATAGAAACAGCTCTAATGACTTCCTGTTCAAAACTGCAGATCTGATAAGCCCCGCCTCTTCATTTTAAAATGTAACGTGAGAAGCAACGGATATTAAAATAACAAATTATTATTGTTGGAAAGTGTCTCTGGGACAGTTTTGAACCATATATGCTTCACTTTGAGTATTCATCTTTTGAATTATAACAAGTAAACACAGACAAGTGGGAGGGGCTAGGTGGTAGGTGAGAACACTTGAGCTGCAGCTGAAGAACAATACAAGATTACTCAAACATGCAGGAATCAATTCAAATATAACTTTGAGTAAACTAATGATGAAGGAGGACGTTATAAACAATCATACATTTTACATAATAGAACCTCTTTAAATTAAATGTTTTAGATTTGTTTGTTGAGGAAATGATTTGCTGGGCAGCAAACAAATTGAAACCCCAAGTCTAACAAATTGGCCAAAAAATAACAGTACATTTTCCTAGGATAATGAATAAAAACACTACACCGGTTGAGTAAGGTCTGTTGTATCAAGCTGAGACAAAACATATGTCTTGGTGGGCCGCATGTGTCCCTGGGCCAACATTTGAATAGCCTTGGCTTAATACTGATGAGCAGCAGTGACTCTAGTGCAGTGATGTTCAACCAGTGTGCAGCCGGAGAACACTAGTGCCTTGAGATACTGTCAGCTGGGTCTTAAAAAATGAATAAGTAAATCCAATCTATGAAATGAACTTAAACAGATATAATATAATTGAATCATTTACAATTTTGTGTTTGAAATAACTTTTTCAACCACAATGAAAGTAAAACTATATATTTTTACTAATTTAAAGAATAACTTAAAGGTGCATTAGGTCACTTTTCAAACAAGGAATTCTGTCATTATGAAGAGAATGTTCCAAAGTAAAATACACATAATTAATATGTATTTGATAGTTTTTATTGTACAGTCTATGTGACAGTTCCGTATATTATCCATGTGGATTCAACACACTTTCATTTTCATACATTTGAGCCAAACTTAGCTCTCCAAATACAAAAAAAATCACCATTTCCTAAATGTCAAATAAGGTTGGACTCTACTAAAGATGCTGCCTCCATCTTGTGTACAAATCAGGAACTGCAATATGTACTTTTGATCAAACAAAACAACCAATACATGTATTTAATAGTCTAAAGAATAATTTTACTCCAAATAACTTGGAAAAACTTCTCCATAGATCTGCTTGGTTTTGTTGTGCTGCATGAATAAAGTAAGTTTGGAGGAACATTAAAAGCACAAAAATACAAAAAACAGGCATGTCCAAAGTGACTTAGTTTCCCTTTAAAGTGTAACGGACAGTATTTGCAAATTAAATAATGTTGTTTTACAAAATAGTTTAATTTGGCCGTATTTGAGCAGAAGGTCTGTCGCGAAAAAATGTCAACCAAAAAAGTGTGCCAAGTGCAAATGTTTTTGTGTCTTTAGGCAAAACACTTTGATCAACTATTATGAATCTGGTGTGAGTGTGAATGGTTGGTGGTGGGAGGGGCTAATTGTGGAACTTGACAACCTAATGTCCATCAGTCTGCTCCAGGGCAGCTGTGGCTAACACAGGAGTTATGACTGAAGTAGGGCTGCAACTAACGATTATTTCGCTAATTGATTAGTTGGGTGATTATTCTTGGGATTAATCGATTAATGCTTTAGAACGCATTAATCGATTATTACGATATATATCTCGATATCTTTGAAATGACGTTTTTCTATGCCTACAGTCTGCTGATTAGAAAGTAGAGATGCAAATTTACTTTGAATAAATTAATTTTGGCAATGCCTTTTGCTGAGAAAGTCAAAAAATAACTAAATGTTATGCATAAAACACATTCATAATTTGACTATTACAACAAATAGAAAATGGAATTGATTGATAATTTTCTTTGTCATTTTTCTCTGTAGCTGTAACTGCTTTTTGTCAATTTTATGTGGTCATGTAACCCAGAATTAGATAATCTCGATATTTACGATATGGCAAAATTCATATCTTGTCCAGTAAATATCTCAATATACGATATATATTGTTATCTTGCCCAGCCCTACAATCTACTTTCCTTTGTCCATAAGAAACTTGGCCAGTAAGCTTTACTGAAATGGTGACGAGAGAAAGAAGGATGTGAGGTAAATTGTCAGAACCAGAATCATCGTTTTCAGAAAGATTCTAGATCAGTAAAGTCTTGCATAGAGGGTGCTGAATATCAAGGTTAAATATGTTGTGTTTGTCACCTCTTCCTCTGTGGGCGGGTCTGGGATGGGAATGTCCAGAGGAGCCTGGAGCGACGACGTGTCAGTGAACGCATCGTCCTGCAAAACACAGACAAGTGAGAAACCGAAGTTATTATAAAGTTTAGGTTTAGACAAAGGTACAACTTCTTGCGATAAGATTCATTCTGTCTTCTTATCTTAGTTTTAATTAAGATAAGACAATAAAACAAAGCTACAAACCTTGAGCAGTTTATCCAGGTAAACTATTTTCTGGGGAATGACGTTGCAAAACAATTGTTCAATCTGGAAAACAATGAATTACAAAAGAATCACATAAAAGTCATACATAACATCTCCCAGCACAAGTTTTCAATAATGGCATCATAATGACAACAGTATTATTAGATTTATGTGAAAATTAAATATAAAAGACAACATTGCTGTCTTTACTAATCAAATACTGACCCCGAATAAAACTAGTATTAGACTAGTGCTACTAACCAGGTCTCAAACAGGACTAAAACATAATTAAACCAGGTCTAAACCAAGTATACAGAATCGTTATAGCATAATTAAGTAAGGACTACAGCTTAAGGGCTGGGCGATATTGACAAAAACAGGCATCTCAATCATTTTTTGGCAAATCTCGATGACAATATTTGGACGATATTCTGTCAGTTCAATATAAATGTGTTCAAATCTGTGTTCAAATCAGCTACACTGGAAAAACGACCACCTTAAATCCTCTAATAAGTTTAAAATGGATTGAATGACGTCGTGTTCATCGTGATTAGAGCAGGTTTAGACTCTCTTAAATAAGGTAGAACACGTAAATGTAGTTATTATCAAGATTTTCTTTCATAATTTCAAGTTTTTTCTTTAGGTAAAATTTGATATTTTATACTTGTTCTGTTGGCAATCAGGTTCAAACCAATCGAAATCTACTCAAAACATGTAAAATACTAAGTCTAGAGTATAGACACACACAGTTTCTTGTTTTCTCTTTTAAGATGGTCATTTTTCTAGTGTGTTTAATTATCAAACAAAAAACCTTTCAAAAAATAAGACATTTTTGCTTATTTGAGGTAAACATGTCTTTTTTCAAGTGAAATAATCTGCCAGTGCAGAAAGAAAATTGGACTAACCTAGTTGTTTTGAGCAGAAAATGCAAGTTTCAAGTACTTTTGAACAGATTTTTAAGCAAATGTATTCTTTATTCAAGCAATTATGGCTTAAAACAGAAAAGATTAATATGCTTAATTCAGGTCATTTTAGTCAAGTTAGATTTTCCTTTTTTGCAGTGAATATTTGTCAAATTCTTCACAAAAGTGCAGCAATCTCCCATTATAAACTATTGTTCCTGTTTTATAAAGCTCTACTAATTCTGATTTATTATTTAAACTTGCCCTTATTTTAAGAAAGTACAGCATGTTTTTACTCCACATGATGCTAGATATTCAATTTTTGCATAGCTTCCAAACAACATTCACGATATTAATTAAAGTTTGGGACTATGCCAGGTTCAGGGATAAACAAGTACAAACTCAAAAACTGTCTTTTCTTTTGACCTTTTCATCTGCACTTCATAAAAATCATTTCATACAAATTAATTACCTCATTGTTGAGCTGCTGGCGGAAGTTGTCCACCTAAAACGAACCGGAAATGGACAGAACGTTAAAATCATTTGTTGCTGACTCACGTTACGTTCAAGACTTTTCACAGATTCACTTTCGCTTTCCCACAACTGCAGGGACTTTCCGCGGCACAATAACACAATTTTAACACGTATTTAACAAAAGCAGACGTTAGAATACGTTTAGAAGGCGTACAAGCGTAGTTTAGTTTGTTTATACACTAAGGTGACATGAGAAATTCCACCTGTAGAATCGCTCACCTTCTTCTGACTGTCGCTGCTGATCTTCAAAGCGTTGGTTTTAGTCATGTTTAAAGTCAAATGCGCGGCGTAAAAGCAGCTTCTGGAGTTAGTTTTGCAGGAAAATCAAGACAAAGTGTCGCGCAGACCGGTTTTGCAGCGATCAAACCAAACCAAACGCGAGTCGTATTTTTAATTTCCTGATACAGTTTACTTTCGATGGAGGTGATCACGCCCATTCACTTCCCACAAAAAATAAAAAACATCGCACGCCTACAGAATTATTTAATGTATTTATTAAACCGTTATTAAGATCAAACTTTGCATTATTATAGAGTGGAGTTTTGTTTTTGCAAAGTTGCGCTTAACAATAATTATTTTTTTCTATGTATTTACAAAAATACGTTGTTGTTTTTTTTCTTTTCAAACATAGTTTTATTTTAAGATCAAATACATAATTTATTTATGCAAAAATCCATTCAAGAAAAACAAGCAACCAGTAACTTTTACTTACATTTTTAGTTCGTGGAAAAATTGCGTTTTTGAAAAGTAAGCATTATTGACCCTATTTTGTCCGCCACTTGCTTGGAAATGCACTTCCTGTTTAGCCCTGTTAGGTAGCTAACGTGTTTGTCTGTCTGTCTTGTGGGCAATTTTAATTAAATATAATGACAGTTAAATAAACCCATCGACTGAAATCTACAGGCTAAATGCAGCTAAACAGGAAGTGCATGTCTAGAAAAGTAGGCGGACAAAATAGGGTCAATAGCATTATTTACTTCTACTTAATGTTGTTTCTGCTTTTCTATAAATATTGTATTTTCTATTTTATTTATACAAATACATATTTTGTATATTATTATGCATTTTTTGTTTGATTATGTATTTATTAATGTTTCTTTTCAATGTATTTCGTTCATCTTTATTAATTTTTTAATTTTATATCCTTAGTATAATTCTTTATGTAGTCTTAGCTCGTTGATCTGTTTATTTATTTATTTATTTACACACGGGCTTTCTTTTTTTTTATTCATTCGCCAAAGACGTACTTTTATTGTGAAAAGTCTACTTCCGGCTTGTGTTTCCGGTTGTATCAAAGTCCAGGAAACTGACAGTTCGGACTCAAAAACTGACAGAAAACCTGAACATTTCTTCATTTAAGACTTTTAATGTTTTTGCTGAAGAGTCGGGAGGTTATAGACTCAAAACTACAGACATAAAACATCTTAAATCGTGAAAGCGGTGAGTAAAAATAGCTAAAATCTAGCTTAGGACAAGTTGTTTTTAAACTGGTGGCTTAACGTGAACTAGTTTCGATTTCAACTTGATCCAGTTACATTTGTGATGAACTTATGCTAATAACATTAAACTAGGATGTTCACTTAACGTTAGTTATTTACATTATTACAGTAAAATATTATAGCACGAACTCCAATATGAATTAAAGATTATAACACAGAAATCTGTAACGTTTAACAGAAAGATAGTTATGTCGTCATTATCAGCTGATTTTATTCTGTTAAACGCAACTCATGTTCAGTGTCATTGGTGTTAACGTTACCTTAAAAACAAACAACTAATAAACAAGAACATTTAAAATGAAAGACTAAGGACAACTAGCATTCATATCAGTATATCACAAAATATAAGCATTTAAGATAATTTAACTAACGTTTTAATTGATTAAAAGTGAGTTTGTTAAATGTAAGCCACTCACTTCACTTTTTTACGTTGTTATAATGTTACTAATAAACATAAGCGGCAAAAACATACAGCAAACACTGTTGGTTAGTTAAAAAATGAGTTTGCAGTAATGATTTGCTATTATTTGATGGAAACTTGAACGTAGAAGCAGCAACTTGATAGATAAGCGGGTTATTGTAGTCTGTTTTAAAGACATTTATTCATAAATTTACATTATTTGTGTTGTATTTATTGTTTCATGACTGTATAAAAGGCTGCAATTCAAAGTTATTCAATTAATCTTTTAGAAAAGCAACTGTGACTTGTAAATCTCAAACGTATGTATTAAATTTACATTATATAAGAAGAGAACATAAATTATAACAATGTAGTTAGTTTATTGAAGATTTGAGAGTTTAATTAGCGTTTTCCCTTTACTTTTCTATATAAATGTTTACTTTATGCATGTTAGTTTCTTTAGTCAACCAAGAATGTCTTTGGTTGTCTGCAGCGTTCACATTGTCCCTGCGTCTCTGTCTCTTCTCTTCAGATGGAGGAGAGTCGGCGGAGGGCAGAATCGCTCCTGTCGACGTCGGGCCAGGTGCAGGAGGCCAGGGCAGATGTACAGAACTTAGCTCGTTTACCTGGGCCTCTGTCCGAGAAGTATCTCCACATCGAAGCAGAAGCCATGCTGAGGGACAACACGGCAGGAAAGAGCAAGGAGGAGGTACCACAGAGTCTGCTTTTGACCTGCTCCAATCTCACGTAAACACTACAGGGACGCAAGAGGATGTCAATTCAATTTAGGGATGTCAAGATTGTTTAGTTTAGTCGATAATCATGTTGATTCAAGTCACACTGTAATAGTATTGTATTGTAGGGCTGGGTATTGCCAAGAGCCTTCCGATACGATACGTATCCCGATACAGAGGTCACGATACGATACGTATCCCGATACACGTAAATGCTGATATAATTTCCTCAATATGTCACGTATCAAGTGTCAAATGCAGAGGAATTGTATTTTCAAACTACTCTTTATGCTAAATACAAGTGTCTTACAAATAAGCCATGGTTCAGCTCAATAGTTTCAGTCTTAAAGCTGCAATCTAGGTTCATAAGGGTAAATTTTATGAATTTAAGTATGCCGATACGTATCCCGATACACCTCTTTGTAACGATACGCGTATTGCCAATGAGCTTGTCACGATATATCCCCGTATCGATACATTGAGTACAGCCCTATTGTATTGTATTTTGTATTTGTTTGAGCAACATAGTAAAAAACATATATTATAATTACATAAGAAGAAAGATAATATAGTGGTACTCAAAAAGGAGTAGGATGAAGTTCAAGGAACTTATAGTGGACCTACCCCTCATACATTTGTCATCTCAGTATCCGTATCTATTCTAGTATTATTATTAGTGTTTTTTTTCCATCATATATACAGTATATCTATACACATATACACCTACTGTACATACACATATACAGTACATATTCATACATTTATGCATATATAGTACATACACAAACAAGGAGTGCTTATGTGCACACACCCACACAAAAACTTGCCTGAGTGTGTGATATGACAACTTATGAATGAAACAGAAAACAATATAACAGAAGGCATGTCAGTCACAATTATGCCAATTTAGAATAACTTTTTAGAACAAGGTAGCACTTATTTATTTCGTTTATGTTCTTAAAACTGAGAATAATACCTTTAGAGTAACAGCTTTTTTTCCCATTTATGTCTGAAACAAAATTAGTAATTACTTTGAAATAGAAGATAAGGTGTTTTTTTTTTTTTTCGTTTATGGTCGTACAGAATAAGGCTAATAACTTTAAAGCAGAGAATAAGTTACACACATGCTTTTAAGCGTAGTTCGAGAGACTAATTTCTTAAAGTTCATTTGGCCTCTCAGGTTAATCTTTTCAGCAAATATCAGTTTGTCGCTGCAGGACAAGACATTAAGAATTGTCAGTATCAGTATTGGTTAAAAAAAAATTTTAGATGCAAAATTCTGCTTGTTATTCTATAGAAAACATCAAAGTGTCTAAGCAAATGTATATCTTTTAATATTATCCTTTAGCCCACGTTATACATTTTTCATTCACAAAATTAATTCTCATAAAACTGGTCACAAGCTTGAGGAAAAGTGATGTGTTCAGTCATGGTAATTTTATGGCAGTTACAGGAAGAAATCAGAAGTTGTTAAACTGGTTCTTGCAGGTGCTGGAGTCTTTGATGCGACTGTCCAAAGCTTTGGGGATTCTGGAGAAATACGGCTGTAACCTGACCAGCCCCACTCGGCCCAAATACTGGAGGAGCGTCAAACACAACAACCCGGTGTTCAGAACCACTGTGGACGCAATACAGGTGAGCGACAGGAGGAGTTTACAGTCATGATCCATCTTAGTTTACAGGAAACATTAAGATAACCAAATAAAGCAAACTGGGTGAAAGTGAGTGTGACTGATTCTGTGATGTATGATTGTCGGAACAGGTAAGTTAAGAGTCTGGATTTGAAAAGTGGAAGAGAGTCTATGTTACGCAGGTCAGGAAGAGAAAGTTTCAGAGCTGGTGAGCGGAGCGACTCAAGGCTCTGCCCTCCATGGCGATGGGACGGGCAGATGGGACAGAGATTTGGAGAGAAGAGGAGGGAGCGAGAGATGTAGAGACGTAAGGTGGATAGCTTTGAAGGTAGTTAGAAGAAATTTGAGGTGATTGTTTGTTTTATGGAGAGTCAGTGTAGTTGTTGAAGGATGGTTCCTAGTGATGATGCGGGCTGCAAAGTTTTGGCGAAGCTGCAGTTTCTGGAGATATTTGTTGGGCAGACCAAAGATGAGGCAGTCAATCTGAGAAGTAATAAGGCTGTGAATAAGTAAGCAGCATGGTAGCCCTTCTATTTTATCAGATGATTGTTTAAACTGTGTCAGATGAGTGTAAATTATCTTTGTATTTTGGTGCTCTTTCACTAGCCAGGCTGGCACCACCTAGTGCCTCCACTCAATTTAATTTCACTACTACTACTAGTTCAGGACTGAAGACAGTTCCCAAAAAGCAGGCAGTACGGTCGTCCAGTCAGCGAGAAGGAACGGAGTGGTGCGTTAGCCAGAACCAACTCGAGTGAGATAGTAGACTGTATATGTTCTCCTTTCACCTTGTGTCAAATATTAACTTAGAAAAAGATGTTGTGCCTTTTAATTTGCAAATTTACCACATAGAAACAACAACAATCACTGGCACACATGTTTATGCTTTACTTCCTGGAGGATAAAACGACAAAAAAGCAGTGATTGGTTAAATCAAAAAAGTCCCCGCCTCCTGTGAAGCGAACAAACCCCAATGATGCAATGTCAGAAAGTTTTCACAAAGTGAAATTAAACCGGCTGATGCATTAGGCTACTTTTTGAGGAGAGATTGTATTTCTGAAGTCGGAATACTTCCTGTAATTTCCATCTTTCTGTTTTCAACTTTCAAACCTTCAGCTTGAGTCGAGTTTTTATTTCATTATTCCTGTTGTTTTGTCCAGGGCGGTCGTGCGGTGCTGTATCTCTACGGTTACACCAATCAGCAGATCGACGGGCTCAGTTTTCCAGATGAAGTCTCCGCCCCGGACGTGAGGAAGGTCGCCGCGGTGACGGTGGAGGTCATGACCCTTCGCCACGAGGTCGACCTGCTCCTCAAGGTCTGAAATCACACGATCAAGCACAGTGTTAGCGTGAGAATCGCTGTTTTAGATAATGTTGTAATTTTAATTTTCAATTACATTCATATGAGCAGGAACCCACAAAAAATGAATACAAACTTACAATTGAGCTAGTCTAAATAATGTTTGAAAACTCTCAAGGAGTAGATCAGCTCTGTGATGAAAAGGCATCAATAGACATTAATGTAGAGTGGAAAGTGACATCAACCGATAATGTTAAAGTTATGGTTAAGGACAATCATAATCCCTCTATGATTGACTCTCATTGGGGAATGGCGCAGCATGTATTATGATCACTATATTAACAATAGTATTCATTGTTTTGTCCTAAATATCTCTTTTGTGGTTGTTTTTCCTCAGTGCGCTCATCCGCATCCGGAAAACTTCAACAACATCTTCCCATTTCCCATTCAAGAGCCGGTTTGTGTTCTGTTAATTTCATTTTTTTTTTTTTTTTTTTTTGATCCAATGAATCTAGAACTTGTAAAATACATGCAATTATTATATAACATTGAATAAATGTGTCGAATTTATTTATTCATTACGTTTGTACATTTGTAATTTTACTTCCTGTTGACTTCGCTCTAGGACCATGTTTCTGTTCGGCCTAAATTCCT
Source organism: Mugilogobius chulae (assembly GCA_038363315.1). NCBI lineage: Eukaryota > Metazoa > Chordata > Actinopteri > Gobiiformes > Gobiidae > Mugilogobius > Mugilogobius chulae. Next base: position 3,600,413 of record CM076416.1, on the reverse strand, counting down.
CTAACGTCATAGAAATTCAACGTTTGTGATCACCTTATATTGTAGACGTTTATGTTTGTGTGAATTGTGCCAAACTTGTTTTTTGACGATGATCGGCAGGAGGAGGAGGAGGAGGAGTTCGTGGATGCCTTGGTGATTCCTTTCAAAGAAGAATCTCAACCCGAAGTCAAACCGTCTCCAAAAACCCGCCCACAACCTGCTCCGAGGATCAAGACCCTCCCAAGACCAGCCAAAGGTCTGTTACTAGATCTAAACCAGGACTAACACACAAGGGACTGGATAAAAATACACATCTGGATACTTTTTAAACATATTTCGATTACAATATTTAGACAATATTATAACGATCCAACAGGAAAATGTTCCATCTTGTCTTTAAACAGATTAAATATCAGACGATTAAGGCTGTAGTCGACTAAAGACATTCTTAATTGACTCAATCTAAGTCCCCAAATGACACTAAACTAAATCAAGAACAACAAGATGCAGTCAGCAAAGTCCCACTCAGAGAGAAACCTGGTCTAAAGCAAAATCAAACCTCATCAAAAAGTGAGACAATACAGGCAAAGCTTTCATTTTGAATGTTTTTACAGACGGATTTGTTCATATCCGATTGAAATAAAGTCTAAAAAAGTCTAAAAAAATAAATAAAAAATCTATATTTGAAATCTTTTGCAGCTTTTTGGTCGGTTTAAACTTTGCTCTGGTCATGTTTCTGATGTTCCTGACTCTATTATTTGCATTTTTGCACATAAAATGCCTGTTTTCATAAGAAAGTATAACACAGTGAATTACATTTCAGTGTTTTTCAAAGGTTGTTACAGAGACTGTGGTGGTACCGTCATTCCTTATTGAATACATTTTATTTAATACAATTTGGGGAGCATAAATGTCACTTATACTGCTGATTAAAAAAAACAAAATAGCCAAATTAAAGATGAAAAAATATTACCTCTAAATGATGAATACAACACAACTGATCATTTGCATTCACAACTTGTGACAAGTAAAACAAGTCAAAAAGCTCTGTTGTCAGTAACTACAAGAGTTTATCATTATCAAAGTTACATTCAGGTGAAGAAATTGTGATAAAAAACACAGTCTCAAGCTTCAGGAGACTGTCAGACCGGTTCAAAGAAGTTTTCTCATATAAGCAGACGGAGAGCGGCTCTTTCTGCATAACGAATGCGCAGCAGGGCGGAAAATGCAGTGACCCAAAATCCCTCTATAGAGAGATTATTTGTTTATCAACATGGGGGATGCTGCTACAGCTTGTACTAACCAGAGCTGTTGTCAGTTTTCAGCTAGAAAACAAAAGTTCTGCTGCTAAATCAACATTTGTGAATGAAATTTGTCTTTACGACACGGTGGCGCAGCGGTTAGCGCTTGGCCTCGTAGCTAGAAGGTGCTTGTGCTTCCACCCTCAGAACTACAGATGCAAATTAGCTGTAAAAGCTAGAATCTGGTACAAGCATCTCTGCCTTTGTGCTTCATGTAATTGTACAGTGTCCTTAATAAACATTACGACTCAAACTGATTCCTGAAAGAGAAGATTAATGTGGGTAAAATCTAAATTGTGGTTGGTAGCTCCAACTGTGAGAAAGAGAAAGATTAATCTTAGAAACATCATATGATCAGAAATGACTTGACTTAAAGCTAAAGACTTGAGACGTGACTCCACCTCTGATACATATTGTGCTTTCTGTTGTGTCTGTTCGCTCTGTAGCTCCGTCTGTAGTGTCAAACTGCAGTGTCTGTGGAAGCACCTCCACGTTCGTGTGTTCGTCCTGTAACAGCCAGAGCTTCTGCGACGCCTGTGATGATCTGTGCCACCGACATCCAGCTCGATCCAGCCACAAGAGAGAACCCATCCTGCAGCCCAAACAAGGTCTGAACATCTCACAGTAGTAATGCCTCGTTCACACCGGACACCGTTTTTTGCGTCAGAGTTTGCATACATGAACACATTTTAACGCTTTGTATTTATAAAACAATCTCATTAAAGCCACATAAACGAGCATCTGAAATAAATTGCTTTAAACTTTAATTGAGTTGTAAAGTGTGTGTGTGTTTTTTGCCTCAGATCTCTGCTCCATCTGTGGGATCTCGGTGGTCCAAATGCTCTGCTCCACGTGTCATAAGAAACTGTGCCAGAAATGCGACGGTATTTACCACGCGCACCCAGACCGACCGGGACACACCCGACTCCCGATGACGACCGCCAAAGCCTCCAGGTGAACCACACCGAGCCACAAGTGTTTTTGCACTTCTAAAAACTTTAAATCGAACAAACTGTTTAATTTAAAGTGTTTACATGAGCCACCTGCTTTGCTCACATGCAAGAGCTTTACAAATGCAATTTATAACATTGCAGAAGGCTGTTAGAAATAATAACAAGCACACTTCCTGGACTATAGACAACTAAATTGGTGTAGATCAGGGGTCTGCAACCTGCGGCTCGGGAGCCACATGTGGCTCTTTGAAGACATCAGTGTGGCTCTTTAAGATTTGAATGAGATTGAGGAACTATTCTATACAAGTTCAATGCCACTCTTTATTATTCTATTCACAATATGTGTATATTTCAAAAGAGCAGTTGCTTGGTGCAGTGGTTCCCAAACTTTTCAGACCAGGACCTACAAAATAACGATGTAACCAACTCGCGACCCCCACAGCAAAATCAGATGGATGTCTTTGGAAATTTCATGTTGAAAAACCATTTAAAATGGGCTAAAATGCTTTTATTTTTATAGGTTTTTATTTTTGTCACTTCTATGACCAAAATTCAGTCAAACCTGATGCTAAAGTTATAAAAACAGATAAAAACCAAGTCTTAAGTGTAACATTAAATCTTGAAACCATCTCGCGACCCCCTGAGAGGTCCCGACCCACACTTTGGGAACCACAGGGTTAGTGTATGAATAGTGATTATTTAATTATTTCTAAATTATTGACAACAACGACAGGAGTCTCTCTCTCTCGAAACAAACTAATTAGTCTCGCCTTTATAATCATTTTTGTGAATTCATACAATATTTTATTTTGTAAAACATTGTTTCATTTTACTTTGAATGTTTTTTTTTGTAAACACTAGGGATGGGACAAGATCTCGTGCCGCGAGATCTCTCAAACTGTCACGATACTGTGCGCACATGTACTGAACTGTCTCGTGAGATTTTTCCATGGTCATGAAAGTAAGTTTTGTATCTTTGAGCAGCTGTAGTAAATATTCTCCTCCACACACAGACTTGTAGCAGACTTATTCTGACAGAAAACAGTCTAAACTCTGTCTCAGTTTTTATTTCGTAAAGATAGGACCAATATTGACAGAGATAATTAGTCCTAAACATTGTAAAAGTTAGAGAGAAAAATATATAATTGTCAAATATACGCACTTTTCACACTTATCATCAATAACTGTAAAAAGTATGAACGTCTCCTCATCTACAGTACGTGTGTCTGGTCCCTGTCAGCAGCATGAAGTATCAGCGGCAGCACTGTGAAGAAGGAGAAAGGGGGCAGAGCCTGAGCTACACGGGGAGCGGATCAATTTCAGTCAAAACTCATATTGTTCAAATATTGAAAATCTAAGGTGATGCACATAATGAAAGGTAAAGCTAAACTAAAAGAATATAAACTAGTAATAATAAATAATACAAATCATTTTTTTATTTGCCTTGTTTAAATTCTAAATTGATTGGACCCAATTTTGTGGCTCGTCTCGTCTCGTGAAAATTCTGTCTCGTCCCATCCCTAGTAAACACAGTTGCGGCTCTTTCCGACTTTGATTTCATTTGAATAGATTAAATATGGCTCTTTTGCTGTGAAAGGTTGCAGACCCTTGGTGTAGATGATCTGGATGGTCTCATGCTTCCTCAACCAGTGTTTCACAAGTTGAGCATGAAAAGTTCTGTCTTTGTCCTACTGGAATATGCCTGAGTCATCAGGAAAGAAGAAAATCTCAGTATGTTCAAGTAGTCCTGCCTGTAGTGTTTCTGTTTCTGTGCTGTAAGGTTCTCTTTCCTCCTCAGGCCGCCTCAGTCTTCGTGGGAGTGTCGTCACTGCACCACCGTGAACGAGCTCAGGGCGATTCTCTGCTCCACCTGTGAACGACCTCGACTGTCCCCAGGCCAGAGTCAGGAAGATCCACAGGCCACGCCCCAATCTCTCAGATCAGGTCTGTAACAGGAGCACTGCTTTGCAAAGAGTGGGTCAGGTCACCATCCACCGCAGAAAGGGGCTCATTGTTTGTCTGTCATAGAGATAATAATCAAACTTCATTCAATTCAATTCAAATTTATTCTGGACTCAAGGTACAATTTACTACTAATTTTTAAACTATTTTTTTTTTTTTATTCTTTATATTCATTCATAATACTTTTATTTTTTATTTTTAACATATTAATGATTCATATTTATATCTAGTAAATTATTAGCAGATTGACAATTTAATTACTTATTATTCACTTAATTCTTTAATTAATAGCTTGGTGTTCTATTTTATTTTTTCCTTAATTTTTAATCAATTAATATTATTATATATTTTTAGTTTTATTTAAAATTATTATATTTCAATTAATTCTTATGTTCATATAGGATGCACACAATAAATAAAAACAAATTATCAAAGATTTTAAAGTCAAAAAAAAAAATGTTATATAATTATTTTGCTATGCTATCTCATTGAATTTTTCTAAGTAAAATATATTTTTATTTTATGAAACTATTGTGTCTAGATATTTAATTTGTATAATATATTTAAAGATTTTTATCTTTGTATTTTAATCAATAAAAAAATTATATGTTTATTTATATTATAAGAAAAAAAAAAATTTAGATTTTAAATTTTTTAAAATCAATATATAGTTTATAATGATATATATTTCTCTCTCATAATTAATTATTTATTAATCACATAATAGATTTTTTAAATATATATTTTTTTTGTTAAAATTTGTTTTTTTTTGTTATATATCTCATTTTTATCATTTTTTTAGGCATATGAAATTAATACATTTTAATATTAACCGCCATCACTATTTTATTAGAAATTAATATACTGAAATTTAATTTTCTGATACAAATGTGTCATTGTGTTTCCAGAATAAATAGAGTGGAATTGATAATCTCAAACTACTGAAGTGGCTCTTGTGTGGTCCCCCCCCATGCCGCCCCTCTCGTATCACCTAGATCGCTGTATAAAATTTTTTTATAAATTCTTCCAGAGTTCCTTGCTGCACACACTCTCGAATACAAAATGTGGCAAATGTTTAAAGGTGTGTTATTGAAAGCTTCTTCACTGAAGCTGATTTTTCCCTTCGCAACATTTGATGCTGGCAGCTTTCATCGACAACGTGGCGGTAGCTCTGGGACGGACACTTACAGGTATCTTGTTATATATTCGAAACAACTATTCCGAAAGACAAAACTCTATGCTTAATCGCCGAACGGAGGCACCTCTTCGAAATTGACCTATGAACATGTCCGTGGTCCACTGTGTTGTCTGGCTTGTTTGCTCTTGAGCTGTGGAAGACAAGAAGCGGGTTCAGGAAATTACTGGAACAGATGAGCTGTGACAGGAACACGTACAGACCCAAGAGTCTGGTTGATGTGCCCAAAGTGTTCAGTATTTATAAAAGTCCTCTTTACTGCGTCTTTGCTATGTCCAGAAAGGTAGTGCCCCAGAAATGGGTTTGCGCTGGTTTCAATTGAAGCGGACGTGTCTAATCAGAAAAAGTAAAACGGGCAATTGGTGATTGGTATAACACGTTCTGTCTATGGACTTGGTGTCATATATATACCCGGCAAAACCAAAAAAATCTTTGAGTTATCTCCCTGCCGCCTCTTTATCACCTACTTCGTCTAAACTAGCTAGCTAGCGGCTAAGCTGGCTACTGTCTGTCTCACACTTCTTTCGAAAAAAAGTGTAAGATAAGTGTAGTTTAGAAGCCTTTCCGGCAAATACTTTCTTATATAAACTCCAACGCCCCGGGGCAGGTTTATGATTTGCGAGAGGATAATGATAATTTTTAAACACATATTGAAATATTTCTAATTCATAGCGTAACAAAGTTCCCCACTATTGTGTAATGTCCTGCTCTGGTGCACTGGCTGACGCGCTGCCGGAGCTTAGCTTTTATACCAGGACGAGTTCTGCCCGCAAAGCCCGCCTCGGAGGCGGTGCTTTCTCAGTACATGTGCACAGGGTCACCTCTACGGTGGCCGATCTCCTGAGCCTTTTCATTAACCATAATCAAATAGAGGCAATAGACCTGGAGTCAGCTGCGCATTAAAGGCGCGGTCTGCTGAGAGTGTCTAATGGCAGGAAAATACTCTTTTACAGCATTAAAGTGTTAAAAACAAGAGAAAATACAGGATCTATCCTTGTTTTGTATGTTGTGCACGCACACAGAGACAGATGTTAGAGTCTAGATTTTATATCAATGTCCAACAGACTTTAGGTTTATGGTGGAAGTGATTACAATAATTCCAGTGTTTCTCTCGTGTTGTACTCGGCGGTGGGTCTCTGTGAAAAGACAGCCTTGAAGAATAGCTTTGTGTGATCATAAATAGTATCCTGAATCTAAGCTAGTTTTTTGTGCTGTAAACACACTTATTTCACTGATAATCTATATCTAGAGCAGAGTCATTATAATGATCAGTTTAATGTAAATAGGCCCAAGAAGTTCTTTCGGTGTGATACACGGGACAAACTTAATGTTTTGTTCTCGACGAAGTATTTTCGCGGCCCATCTCCCATCTGAGGTTTGGAGCGGACAGCCACAAGCACGAGGCCCCGGGAGTCACACACAGCGTAAAAATTTACGCTTGACACGGAATCACACGGATTCATCTCAGTCTAACTTCTCGTTCCGTCAGAGCAAAAATCAGCCAAAAAAAACCGAACAACGCGACAGTCTAGAGCCCATTTACAGAACAACTCCCTGCGGAAAATTGATTGTATCTTTCGTAAAAAAACAAGATGTGCAGGGTCCGCGCGGAGGGAGTTTTGATTGATACAGTTGCGGAAAGGAGAATAGTCTTTTTGTCTGTATTGTTCTTTTGTTATATATGTACTTCTTTTCACACGATCGACTGCACCACTTTCCTTTGTGGGTCTTGGAGAGTTTCAAAATAAAGCTATAATAACTTGTTTGGTATCTCCAAGCTGCACCTTTCGCTTGATGTAAAAGATTTAACTTTCATTCATAACCACATAGTTACATGCTTAAAGTGGGGAATTAATATGAGCAAAAGATTCTATAATTTAAAATACAAAGAAATACAACATGACACAAAGACGACAAAAACATTAAACATTAACTCATTTTTAAAATGAGATGATGCTCAGTCATTGTAACAATGATTATGAGATGATCATTTTTATCTCATACTAACATTATATAAGCATTAGATGTCATTACACAGAAACATTATACTTAAGATTCACTGCTACTATTGTGTGTATCGTTCCAAGAGTGAGGTCAGTGATATAAGTAGCTGCACATGTTGAACAGGGCAGCATAGTGTTCTCTGTGAGGCGTGTGAGCGACACCCCGTTCATAGGGCGTACTGTCAAAATGTGGCTGCAATAATAAATACTGCACGCACAAGTATCACATCATAAATCGGCATCTGAGCATATTGTACTTCCATTCTTATAGTGTGGAACTCTTACTCAATAGTTGTAGTGAAGACAGTAGAAGACCACAGAACCTCTAGGAGGCTATTAATAATCAGAATCATGAAACCCAATCGCTCTGTAGGCGGACAAATGGTATTTGTAGGCAGCATGTAGAATTTTCTTAGTCATTATAACATTATAGTCTTAAGTCGGTAAGCATCACATAGTTCGTTCCACATATACAATAATAATAATATGTCAAATTTATATTTTAATCACTCGTTATATATATTATCTCCATACTTGATTCATTATCAAACACTAGAGCACAAATTATCTGGCATCACCAACACAAATAGAGCTGACTTTACTGCTTCAGTTGGAGTCGTTTTTGTGCAGACAATGCTTTAGAGATGGAGTATTCTCAAGAAATATTTCCAGTATAACCTCTAAGGGTTTACTCCTATCCGCTTGCATACAAGCACTTCGATGTGTAAGAATCTACACAACAAAGAATACAAAAGTTGTTTAATTACCCACTTGATTACCTTAATTATCTAAATGACAGAGAATTTGATTAATAAATAAAATATAAAGTCTTTTAGAGTACTTAATTTATATAGTATTCTCATAATAGAATCCATTTACACAGTATTGAGGATAATACTGTTTGAATTATTGTATTTCTATTTTGGTCTTATTAATTTTAGACCACATTCAGATAGCATTACTCTGTATTAGAGAACCTATAGAAAACTAGGAGACTAAAAACTGAAACTTATACATGCCAAAGTTAACCATAATAAGTAGCTATTTTATCAAAACACTGTAAATATGCACATTGTATATGATATTTCAGTTTGTATATTACTACCCATTAGGATATTGTATGTGCTATCGCGTACCCCCATCTTGGAACACCACTAGAGCGTCACTAGTAGCCTCACAGCTGCTAACAAAAAACGATATATTGAGCTATGATTATATAATAAACGAGGAGTATACATTCGGTTTGTTTTATTCTTCTTGTATATTGAGAGATTTGATAGCATGGGGGAATGTATTTTCAAAGATTCTGTATACTTCAATGGTAGTAATTAGGAGCTCATAGATACAAAAAACGCAGAGTCATACAGCACTAAAGATCATAGCGCATATCATTACATAATCACTCTCAAATGCAAGATTCTAACAGATTCAAGCTAGAGAAGCATCTTTATGCAGTACTCATATATGAGTATGATGTATTATAGATACAACTGAGTAGGTAGAGTATTGGTGACTAGTGTATACAGAATCGATTTTCTAGATGTACCAAATTGTTACATATTAGTTGTATAGGCTAACAACTGTACTACTTACTTGTTATGAGTCATAAAAACAGGCCCACTACTTCAATTGTCTGTATGTTATAATCTCCAATGAACAGTTGTCATGAGCGTGAGTTCACACAGCAGAAAAAGTTAGATGCACTACTAGGAAGACACAGAGGCGGTCAATCATCTCTTGTCTCATATGTGCAAATCTCGAGCCGACAAACGTCAATCACTATGGTTCGCAACGCCATTGACTCTGCTGAACTAGCTAACAGAGTCATTTCAGAAAAACACAAAGACTCGAACGAGTATGTGATCTTTTTAATTTCTACACCATTTAATACTCGTAATGATAAGCCTCGTATGTATATAATATAAGATTTATTTTTATTGCGTTTGCCTCTATTCTCCTCATATTTTGCCTGGAGGGGGTCTCAACCACATTCAAGATTACACAAGCGCGTACCACATTGTCAATTGTGCTCCACATCTGATGGTATATTCACCGCACAAGGAGTTGTTAATTTCAAAAGTTACATCCTGTTTCTCTTTCGTAGCTACATCACAAACTAGCAGACCTCTGGCTTATGCCATACTGGCAAAGCATCGTTAGAGTTTAGGCGCTGATAAAGTTATTATTAGTGAATTCACACACTATATAAGCCTCGGCAGAGCCCCGGGTTTGTCCTGCTTGTCAGCGCAGCATCCTACACTGTAGGAATCTCACTGCAACGTGCTACAGACATCTTCTCCTAGCGGTATATTGAGAGCGAGTCGATTTGGCACAGTACAGTTCTTTTGATTACACTATACTCTATGTCTACTCAGACATTTATACATCTACTTGACGCAGTTATGTTTTCTTGAATCTCGTATAATCTACCTGGCGCTCTTACGTGGATGCTGACCACAGATACATGATCAATCGGTGTGTGTATGACTAAATATATACCATCAGATATGCTGCACATCAGTGTCACAAAGGGACACAAGTTTATGTCAAGCTTAGAACTCTCACAAGGACCAACTTCTATATGCAGTGCGAACTCGCAACCTTTTTCTTTTCGCTATATCTCACCAATAAGAGCTACTCTATAGCAGACAAGCTGGTGGATGCACGTAGGCTACATATGTGTAGGAAAATGGGGTGGGTGGGGTTGAGCCCAATAAATGTGGAAGTACACCTTGTTGTCATAATTGTGTATTACAATAAGGAGTCACTAAATATGTAAAAACATTTTATGTTCCATAATATATATAGAGAGACCAAAGAAGACGTTCTTCTTACATAAGTGTGGATAATTCACTCATTAGCTGTGATAAAGACTACCAATTTAATAAATAAAGTAATAAATACATCCAGTACGTCAGTTAAAACTCTTTATCTCAATGAAAACTATATTTCGTCTCGTTCTGAGTGTCTTTACCTCACTTATCTGTGAGAAGAGTTGGTGTGGCGGCTACGTCACAATTACACAGATGTGGCTAGCCTTCACACTTGATCTTTACCCACAGGTTAAGAGGCCTCCTGCCTCTAGAGTCACCAGATCAGAGTATTAAACGTGCAACGAGAACACGGAGTTTTTTTCTTCTAGCTTCACAACCCTGCTCCGCAGCCTTTAAAGGTTTGACGCTTGTCGCTGACCGCCTCAGCGTGCTCTGATCCCCCGGGCCAACAGCTCATAGGGCGCAGCTCAGATCGAAACCAGCGCCAAGCGCCGCCACGGGAGAGAAGTACGCCACTGTTGTGTGTTGGCGTGTTTCGTTAGTATGGGTCTGAAGTGTCATCTTCACGGCGCACCAGAGAGAGCACACGAGAGATGAAGAGAACCTGTGAAAGCGGATGAGAGAGAGTCTGGATGCAGCGATCGTTAAAGGTAAATGCCTAATTGGCGGCACCGGATTGGAAATGTATGACGCACGAAGTGAGAGTCCCTCAGGATCGGAGTCTCCTTCGCCTTTGCGGAGTTGCATGCGAAGGACACTCTCCACAAATGGTGGAGTGCACGTCCTGCCGCGGTCAATGATATCTTACTTCCGCTGTTAATTACAGGACAACTGGTTGGTCAATCATGTCGGGTGTGTTCTGTAGGACAGGTTTCAGGCAAAGCTTCGGCACAGACCTACACACGTCGAATCCCATGAACAAGTTCTAGTATCTATATTCCTATTTAGGTATCAATTTTTTTTAGTAACAGTTGTTTTAGCACGACCTCAGTTTTTTATATATGATACTCTGTGTAAACACAGACTCAAATGTATTAGACTTTTCATCTATCATATTTAGGTGAACTGATCGTTTGTCTATTCACCGTAGTACAATATTTGAGGTTTTTGTTAATGTCGGCTGAGGTATTCATATTATGAGCTAAACTGCATGGTGCTTTGTTTGTACGGTGCACTCACAATTAAAGTATTCACGATGAATAGATGGGCGATGTCGCGTCTCTCCTATATTGTTACAGAAGAAGAATTATAGGATCTGTCCAGTTCTCTTGGGAATAACATGTGATGATTAGTCGTACAGAGTGAGCATGCCAGTTTTGCACTACTCACATAGAACACCAGAGGCTAGTGCAACCCGGGCGCTCACGTCACACAATCTTTGTGATGATAATATTGTCTCATACTCTATGTTTTCTCGCAAAGATAACAGTTGGTATGACAGCTCCTAATAGTAGATCTATCTACACAGTCATTTGTTCCCTGCAACCTTTTTTAGTATAGGATATTCCCTCACCATTTAGTTCTTTTGCTCCTCTTAACACTTGGTTTATGGTAAATAAGTTAATGGTTTCCTGAGCAATATATTACAATTTTTTGTATCTTTCTCATGTATTCTGTTTTTCTTATTTTATTTGAATCGTTCAATGCCCCAAAATCTTCCGCAATATCATTTAAATGGATTCAAAATATACTATAAAAAAATACTTAAATTTCCATGTTAATATTGAATTACATTCTCCATTTTCAAAACCTTTCTGAAACTGTAGTGTCCTATTCAAAGTATCCGCCGGTTGGGAAACTCCCAGGTCAGTCCTAACAGTCAGTTTGGACTGGAATAAATTATTAATAAGTTAGTTAAATTGTATGCTCTAAGTTACGTAAATGGTGTATTAATGCAAATATATATTTGAGCTAGAACTGGAAGTTACATATAACTCTAGAAATAATTTTCATTTTATTCAGTGAGCAGGGCTTAGAAAAGAAAATCTGTGGACCAGGTACAAGAGAGTGTTGATTAGTGTCCATCTTTTGTTAATTAATATTTGGCTCAAATAATTCTATTTTATTTTTTTCATTTTCTAACTGCTATAATAACGTCCGTTAGCGTGTCGCTCTTAGGTGTGACTCGAGCCTATCTCCAGTAGACTTTGGCCTTAGGCGGGGAACACCCTTGGGTCAGTGGCCAACTTCTCGGTCGAATGGGGGGGTGGGGGGGGGGCGGGGGGGGTGGGGTGGGGGGGGGGTTTACACTAGACACCATTTTCACTTCTCTTCATTTCACTCTAGGGAAATTTACAAACTCGATGTCAACTTAACCTAAACATGTATGTCCTTTGGAGGTGGTGCACTGGATTCCGTGAGTACCTATTCAGAGAAATACCTCACGGTTGGACACGTGGGTAGAAACATTGTCAGAAACTCCACCTCTAGTAGGAGATAGAGATAATGGTTGTGTTTTTGTTGAGTTCTTTTCTTTTTTAAGCGACGTGTTTTCTTTACTTTTTCTTTTTGTTTCTTTTATTTTATTCCCTGTGCATCATTGTCTACATGTTCTGCCCACCCCCCGCTCCCTGCTCCTGTTCGTCCGCCTGTCCCCCGGAAACCACGCTGGACATGAACACGGACACTCGGAGACAGAAGCTCTGATGGAGAACGGACTCAACCTCATCAACCACATCAGGGTCAGTTCTGTTCAATGGTCCAGTTATAGTGTAAGTGTGTAGAGAAGGTTCACCGATCCAGCTTTTTCAGATTTAGCATTTAGTATCTGCACATACTTGACCATCTGAAACGAGTGTAAGGGCTGACATTGCCTTATTATTTTTTTATTAGCTCATATTTTGCAAATAACAACCCATCTTTATCAGAAAATAATTTTTATGAGACACTCCATATCAACATTGACCAGAAAATAAGTTGTATTACATTATATTATCAAATCAGTTTATTTTTCCATAGCCCAAATTCACAGCGTCTCCTGAGGACTTCCCAAAATTGTTGATATAGCAATGTTAGAAAATAAAACAATGAACATCATTAGTCCATATCAAACAGTTACACAAAAAAACATTTCGGTCAAACATGTTGAAGCAGATTTCAACAGTAATAAAGGCAAATGGAGAATTGTCCCAGAGCATCTCCTGTCCTTAGACCCTCCTCTCGGCAAATGGTCTCTAAATGGCCCATGTGTCAAGCAAACCAGATGTGGCCCTCCTCATCATTTTACGCAGCCCGCAAGATCTTATAAAGTTTACTTAAAACTTAGTTTAGTCCCAGGAATAATCTGAGTGCCTTACTCTTCAAGTGTCTTTTCATCTTTAAACCAACAAAAGCTGTTACAGTCGAGAAGGCAGCAGCACTTTTCTACTTTCTGATGCAGATTCTCTAGATTCAGCCTCTTTCATGGAGCAGAGATTATATTTGAATAAATCCAGTAGTTTGACTTCCTCTGACACTTTTCACTCGCTCACAGAAGAGGAAGTTTCTAGACTCACTGCATGTGTCGTTCTCCTCAGAGTCCTAGTCCAGTAGGATCGTCTTTTCTTCATTTTAAAGATCAAATATCTGCTCTAAACTTACTCAACTATGTTTTTAGTCCAACATGTTTTGTCTGTAATCTGTTTGAAAAGAAAGCCAGCCTCCAGAAGCAGCTGATCACGTAAAACACAGCCGATGGTTGGCCGTGCAATAACAGATATTTTCGTCATTGGCAGGGAAAGAGTTAAGTTTCTTCTGAAGTATTGCATAGATTTAAACACAGTACATGTTTGTGTTTTGTGTCAGGAGGCAGAGAAGCGCGCGTGAGTCCAGAGGAAGTGTACGCCGCCCTGAGCGTGTGCAGCACCACAAACCCCTGTGATTGGCTGAACTCGGAGCTGCCTCACCTGCTGGACGAGATCTGCGCCGTGGCCGCTTCTGTCCAGCTCAGCGCAGCAAAGGATCATGGGACATCATCGGGAGAGGACGAGGACGAGGCAGAGGAGGAAGAGACAGGGCCGCGACTTTCCAGAGCTGAAGCCAAACGCGCTTGGCTGGAGGCAGGGGGCGACACTGAGGCGGCCGTGAAGCAACTGCTGCAGGACAGACAAAACAAGGTCACACTTTTTAAGATTTGGATGGTTTTAAGGAAAGACACTATTGTTAATTGATCAGTTTGCTAAATCAACTTAAGCTGGTCAACATACGTGTCCAATCAGCTCCTAAAATATGTCATTAATTAGACAAGCTAAACCCAGGAGGGGGGCTGCTTTGTGAAGCACTTTAGAAGACTGTCTGTGCAAATGTGCTATATACATAGATCATTCATTTATTAAGTGGTACTTGGTGTGAAGCTTGACAATCATTGTATTATATTATAGATACTACGAATTTTCGGTCGGTTTTCTTTGAACAGAACATCAATTTTAAACCAGTTGTTTGTTTTCAGATGAGAGAGCTTCAGTCTCTGGGCTTCAGAGACGTTCAGAAGTGTGAGGAAGCCCTGCGTCAGAGCGGAGGAGAACTCAGAGGAGCCCTGTCCCTGCTACAGCGCCCCCTCCTGGAGCCCTACCACCAGCGCATCTGGAACCTACAGCCTGAGCCGCCCATCAACCTCAGGGACCCGGACAGACAGGTTCAGAACACACACACATAGATACACACATTACAGATCAGAACAGTCACAGCCACAGGTAGGAGCAAAGTAATAAGCTTTCTGAGAGATTTTCCGCTGCAGAACCAATTGAACGGTCACGACTACAACTTGAGACGGTAGTAAGCTAGTAATGTTCTATCCAGATGTTGATTGTATCACGATAAATCGCAAAACCATATATTGTCCCAGCCCTACTGTATTGCAATACAAATGAACTTTTTAATTTAATTTGAATGAGAAAAGAAAGTGTAAAGTGAATCTGATGAACGGAAAGACCTACAATTATTTACGACCTAATTTAATGCTAAAAATAAACCACATAAGCTACATTTTATGCTTTTTCCCATTAGATTAAATGGTAGAGTCACTGCTGTAATGAACTGGCACGGACAAGCACGAGTCGAACTAGCGTGGGCTAAGATGAGCTTGACTAGTTTGAGTTGTGAACTGTTTGTTTCTCCAGAGGACCTGCCGTCGTCTCCTGGCGCTGTACGACCTGCCCAGCTGGGGGCGCTGCGAGCTGGTGCTGTCGCTGCTGCAGGAGCCCGACGCGAACTACAACCTGGAGGACGTGATCCAGGCCGTGAAGGAGTCTCCGGACCGAGAGTTCATCAAGCGGCTGCTGCAGAACGAGTGTGGAGTCTGCTTCAGCAACTTCCCCCGCAGCAAGGTCAGGAAGGGCATCTGACTTTAGCACTTTAATAATACATCTGCAAAGTTTAACTGAAAAAAGTAATACGACGATAATCTGGCATTACAAAAACACTTGAGAGTCAATGGTGAGAAAAGACAGGAGAGCTCAAAATGCATTTAAAATAAGAAAAAAAGACTTTAGATTGACCACAAATATAACCAACCACAACTCTAATTAGTATTAACATTGAATTTTTATCAGACGTAAAAGGAGAAAAAATCAGGCAAACCGTGAAAAAGTAGAAAAACATGAAGACTCTAGCTTCTCTCACATCACACACAGTTGACCTCATTACTTTTCTCTCTTTAAAAGTATGTTTTTGAGTTTGTTTGATGAAGAAATTATTTGTAGTACTACAGTTAAAATGTTCTAAAACTCCAACTGCTGTTCACTAACAAGCTAGTGAAGCTCTGTGATCCAACAGTCCTGTCATTAACCGCTTCGTACTGGAAACACACTCTTTTAAAGATGTCATTTCGGCCTGTGCATGCATAGTTGTGCTAAAGTCTTAAAGGAAAGGTCCCTTAGAAAATCCAAACTGATATCTCTAATGTATATTATAAAACTATTGCTAAAGATTGAGTTTGGTAGTTTTCAAGCTTCTGAAACTTATCTGAAACAAAAAAATTAGAAGTTTGAAGAGCCTGAAATGGCTTGGTGCAGACTTGCAGTCCGATCTTGCCCTGGCCAAAGAGGCCAACATTTTTTTAACGCGTTGACACGTAAAATGGTTTAAAAAATACATGATGGCCTCTTTGGCCTTTCCATAGCATTCACACTGACCCATGTTCACTCTCACATCTGATTATCTTTTTATTAAGTCAACCAGCTTTATGTAAAAGAAAAGACACATTTTTAGACAAAGTTGTTTAAGTCTGTCAAGTACATAGACTTTCACCAAATTTCTATTATTACAGTTTTTTTCAACCTGAAGCTGCTGCTACAGTTCTCTTTTGTCTGTGATCCTAAAGCAGCTGCTCACTTGTCACAGGCGTGAGCATGTGTCAGGTTCAATGAAAAAAACTGCACCCTCACATCTGGCTGGAGCCACACCTTCTACAGTATACTGACAGTGTATAGAGCTTGGAGAGAGCCACTAGTGGCCAACAGAGGAATAATTAAGACCAAGGCTACGACCGGCTAGGACAAAAGGGCAAGATCGGACTGTCGGTGTTTAAATGGTTAATATTGTCACAATATCCTGTGACAATACACATGATCTTACAATACATAATATCATGAATTCCCTTTACTTTTCTGACGTAACAACACATCAACAACCTGCATTTAAACTTTGTTGTAACTTGACTTGAAATAGTTGTGCTAAAAATGTACTTTATCAGAAATGTGTTTCTCATTGCCTTACCAGGGGACTTTCCTCTATTCACCCAATAACATTTTGCCGACCTAGAACAAATTCTAATTATCAATGTTAAAATGACGTCTTGTCTTGTAACTGTATGTAGGAATTCTTGTCTAATGTTGAGCTAAACTTGCCCAGCCATGCAAGTCCAGTCTCCAATTATACTCTTTCACTTAGAATTCCTATTAAAATTGCAATTGTACAACAGTTTTAACAAGTTTTCACACTTTAAAGGGGCTATCAGAGCTGGGATGAGGATTTCCTAAAACACATGTGTCTCGTCTTTGTCTTGTTCAGATGCGCTCTCTGACGTCGTGCCAGTGCTCTCTGTGTCTGGAGTGTTTCCAGAGACACTTCACCATCTCAGTGACAGAGAAACACATCCGAGACATGGTTTGTCCTGCCTGTGACGAGCCCGACATCAACGACCCGGAGCAGCTCGACAACTACTTCTCCACCTGGACATTCAGGTAAACAACAGCTTCAGTTCCCTTCTATGTAAATCCTGTGTTACTGATATAAAGATGTTTTTGTTTTGCAGCTGAGGACTTGTCTGACCACTGAAGTCTACAACCTGTTCCATAGAAAACTGACGGAGCACACTCTGATGAAGGACCCGAAGTTCCTCTGGTGCTGCCATGTGAGTTCAGATACTGTATGTGTGTCAGACCAGGGTTTCCACGAGTCACTGACCAATCAGAGACGAGAATTCAGGCGTTTGTGAAAGAGAGAGAGAGTGCAGAGGAGAAATGAGGAAATGCAAAAACCGTGATGTATTCTTTTATAGGCTCACAGCAAACCTGATTTAGGTGTTAAATCTGACTACGTGCTCTCGTAAATCCTTCGACCGATGGTTAATATCGACATGTATTCATTTTGGTTCTAATTATGGTCGATAAATGTCTTTTAACAAGCAACAACGAAGTTAAACTGAGAGGACCACCCAAGTACAGCCAATCAGAGCTCCCGATGAGAACTAGGAAAAAATATAATCAACATTTTTTTCTCATTTTGCTCGATCTCGATTTTCTATTTGATTTAGTTTAAAGGTGGGGTAGGTGATTTTCACACTACAGATCTGACAACTTTAGCACTTTTCGCACGCCATATTATTTACCTAGGGTCGTCTGTAAACTTTAAATGACCTCACGACTCTGAGTTTTTTACAAGCGTTCGCACGGACATATTTGATGTCTGTAATTTTCTTGTTTTTACAGACTTTACGGAAACAGCGACAGATGATTTATGACAACAACTATTTACTTCATTCATGAAATGAGCGTTTCTTGTGTTTTGGGTTTGTTTTAACGTGAATCGGCTAAATTTACCTGAGCCGCGCAGCAATGTGTCTCCTCGTCATACCATCCACAACATCAGATTTCTCACGAAGCAACCGAAGACTCTCTCTTTTAATCCATTTACGATGATAAAATCCAAACTTTGCGGCGTTCTGTCCACTGTTCTGCCCAAACGTTTCCCCAAACATCCATCTTCTTGACCTTTCGTTGCTACGACAACTAGTTTGTTTTACTTCCGGTTCACGGACTTTTAATCCTAGTTTGATTAATCTTTAGCTTTTTAATCGTTGAAAATACGATAATCTCTTTGAAAATGATCCGTAAAGAATAGAAATAATAATTTTGTTCAAATTTGAAGGTAAAATAAGTCGCAGAGTTCAGACGGTTCACGGATGGAAAACACAGACATAGACATTCACACGGCTTTAGAATTACAGGAGGACGTCTGAGTTTGGTGAATTACAGGAGGTACAATTCGGGGGAAACTTTACAGACATTTTTACAAACATGGGCGATTCGCACGGGAGTAGAAACTCAGACGACGTCAGGAATTATTACATTTTACATGAGGTCCACAGGTAAATATAAGGCCGTGTGAATAGGACTTTTGTCTCATAAATCCTTCAACACATTGTTAATATCAATATGTATTAAGTTTAAATTGCAATTTTGACATTAAACCCTCTTTTTTCTCTTTTAAAGTGAAACCTGAGAGGACCACCCAAGCACAGCCATTCAGCTCCTGCTGAGAACTAAATCTATTTATTATTCAGTTCAGACAGTACACGGAGGTCTCCTTTGTTTCACAAAGTGATGCATTTATCACCTACATTTTAGTGGAAAACAAAGTTAAATTATTCTCAGCTAAAAAAGTCAGTTACCCCAACTTGAATTATTCTGTGTGTTAATAATAAACCTTTCATAGTCTCGAAATACTGAATGACTGCAGTGTGCACACATTTGGCTGTGCATCTTTAACTCAAACAAGAGACACTTGTCTGAGCTAAAGACACAGCTCTTTCAGACTAAACGGTTCATTCTGTTAAATGTTTCATGTCTGTTATATCAATGCATGAGATTCAAATGAACTCTAGTAACTTCTATGTCTGATAGCTTAAATGTAGACTCCACTTGAAACTGCAGCACATTTCCTTTTGCTTAGATTTTATATTATACCTCCTCTATGTTTCATTTCATGATTGACATTTCCTCAAGTCACGGCTTCAGTAAAATAATCCAGAGTAAACAGGTCCAGTTATGAACCTGTCTCAGAGGACGCTTATCAAGAGAGGCTCACGTCTGTTTTATTCTGTGCGTAACAGAAACTTAAGTTTGTAGTACAGTGCTCTGGTATTTCAGCCGATTTACATTCATTTAGTTTACATTCATTTACATCAGTGACTAGAAACAGTGACATTAACCAACAGAGGAATAAAGTCTACTAACTTCACTCTTCTCCTGTCGTTCCTCTGTCTCTGTCCCAGTGCACGTCCGGCTTCATCAACGACGTGGACCAGCTCAAAGTCACATGTCCCTCCTGCCACAAGAGCTTCTGCTGCAAGTGCAAGAAACCAGTGAGTGCTTTTACTCTGACTCTTTTAGGCTTAAACCAGGCTTGTCTCGATTCACCCTGCGCTACATTACATTACCAACTCTGAAATAAGCTACCGTGTGTTAATGTCACGTTTGTAGTTTTCTGTGCTGGCAGTAGGTGGAGCTAAAAGTCAGTGTCAGTGATGATAAGTGTGTTTTAACTCTTCGTTTTTTATCCAGTGGGAGCCTCAGCACCAGGACGTGACGTGTGAACAGTTTCAGCAGTGGAAGAGAGACAACGACCCCGAATATCAGAAACAAGGCCTGGCCGGATACTTGAGAGACAACGGAATCAGTCAGTATCACTTTTAACTGACTTTTATACGCTTTAGGACTTCAATAAGAGAAAATACTGTGTCTGTGTGCAGATACAAGAGCAAAATGTACAACTGTATGACATAAACATCTACTGAGAGCACATTCAACAGGTTCATGCTGCGTTTCAAACTTTCTCACAATCAATCAGCACCAAAGTGGATCCATAGAAAAGACATTTTGTGTTACAACCCGGTCATTCATTTGATTTAAAATGTAAATATAATTGATTAAGCTTCACCTTTGAGTTATTTCTGCAGCATTGTAGTTCCTAATATTATTGAACCATTAATCTACTGTTTTGTAATAGACACTGTAAAAATATCACATTACATATTAACCCTTTAGGTGCCAGGGTTTTTCAGTTGAAATACATTTCTGTAAATATAAAGTCTTAAAACCTTCCCCTGGAGAATCCAAACTGATATTTCTTCGTATTATTTATAAAACTATTGCTACAGATTGAGCTGGGTAATTTTCAAGCTTCTGAAGCTTAACAGAAACAAAAAATCGGAAGTCTGAAGACCGAGAGCTTGAAATGACTTGGTGCAGGATATACACAGCGTCCTGTGTATTGTAATATCATGTGTATCATAATACATATTGTATTGTAGCGTCTTGTAATGTGATTACTTCAAGTGTATTGTCCAGGCTGTGGAGCTGAGTTATAAAACAGAATCTCTTTAAACTGCACAAACCACAAAGCTGCGCTGTGATTGGTCTAAACCACTGATGCTTCAGAGCAAACCCAACAATGGAATGAGTTTCTCAAGAGTTTGTAAACTCACAAATGAGAATTCATTTATCTGGCTGGCCAGGTTAGAAATTATCCATTTGTCATCAAAAACTTTCTGTCAAAAGTGCAGAGAATTTACACAAAACTGACAGATTTTTCTGATCACCTGGAGGAGAAGCATGTTGGAAGAACAGCCCCCAGAAGATTTTTTTTTTTTTCGTGCAAATTGAATAGTACTTGTTTCTTTGCACTGTGCAGTATAAACAACTTTATTGGAAAGAAGGTTCTCAACAGTCATAAAAAACATACATTCAAGACCACAAGCTTAGGAGACACAAAATGACAGCAAAATCAGCACAAGCCCCAATGTAGGTAATGTTTTGAAAAGAAAAACACCACAACTGTTACTGTCTCTAAAATAAATTCTTGCTAATCATTATTTTGATCATATAATATACTTTATTTGTGTTAGCCTTAGTTTTATACATTTTGGACCACAACTGAAGTCTCTTTCTCGTTTTGGGATTAGAATTAATTTTAACTAGTGAAGGCTCTGTTCGCTTTGTGCGTTTTAAACTTGTTTGGTATTCTGCTATGAATGAACTGCTCGACTCACACAAGAATCTCAGACTAAATCTAAACACAGGTCTGGCAGGTTTTACTGTTCAGAAAGTCCAAAACAAACACACTTTTTACCTCTATCCAAACTGTCAAATACAATGTTTATCAGTTAATCTTGAATCCCCTGTTTGTAATAATCACCTGTTTTATTTTTTATTTTTTCACATATCCACAAAGCATTTAAACGTCCTCTATTGTTGTTTCCAGCGTGTCCAAACTGCCGGTTCCAGTACGCTCTGACCAAAGGCGGCTGTATGCACTTCACCTGCTCACAGTGTCGCTACGAGTTCTGCAGCGGCTGTAACAACCCTTTTCATAAGGTAAAACTGCTCCTCTCTCTTCTCCTCTTTCTTCTCCTCTCTCCTGCGCCTGTCTCTTCCTTTTCTCTTCCTCCTCTTTTCCCCCTCTGCTCCTCTTCTCCTTTGGCTTTGCTTCTCTGCTCCTCCTCCACCACTTCTCTTCTTCTGCTTATTTCTCCTCTTCTGACTTCACTCTTCCTTTGCTCCCCTTGTCCTCCTCTTCTTTCTTTTCTCTGTGCCTCTGTTTCCTCGAGCTGCTTCTCCTCTTTTACTCCTGTGACTTTACTCCAGCGTTTATTCATCCTTTTCTCCTCCTTTCCTTCCTCCTCTTGTCCCCCTCTGTCTCTCCTCCTTTTCTTTTCCTCCCTTTCTCTGCTCCTCCTCTTTTGCTTGTTCACTTTTCCTCCTTTTCTTTTTCTCCTCTGCCTTTGCTCTTCCTCTCTTCTTCCCCTTTTGCTTCTCTGTTCTTTATCCTCCTCTCCTTCTCTGTCTCTTCTTTCTCTTTTCCTTTCTGCTTTGATCCTCTTCTCTTTTACTCCTCTCCTTTTCGTCGTTCTCTTTTCCTCCCCTCTTTCTTCTCCCACTTTTCCTTTCTTCTCTTTTTCTCTTTTGTTTTTGCTTCTGCTTTGACCCTCTTCTCGTCTTATCTCTCATCTCTTGCATAAAGCCTCGTAAAACTCTCTGTCCCTTCTTCTTCTTCTTCTTCTTCTTCTTCTTCTTCTTCTTCTTCTCTTTTCCTCCTGCTCCTCCTCATCCTCCTCTTTTTCTCCTTAGCCTCCATTTCCGTCACTGTTTTTCTGCCTCTGTTCCTCTTCTATCCTTCCTCCTCTCTCTCTCTGTGTCACAAACCCCGATAAACCCCTCTCTTTCTCTGCTCCTCCTCTTCTCTATTTTGACCCTCTCTCTCTCTCTTTCTCTCTCAATTTTTGATTTGATCTGTTAAAAATCTCTCTTTCTCCCTCTCGCTCTTCTCACTCTCTCTTCACTTCTCTCTCTTTCTTTCTCTCTCTGATGCACAAACCCTGACAAAACTCTCTCTCTCTCCTCTCTCTCTTTCTCTCGTCTCTCTCTCTCTTTCTCTCTCCTCTCTTTCTCCTCTGTCTCTCTTTCTCTCTCTCTCCTCTCTTTCTCTATCTCTACTCTCTCCTCTGTCTCTCTTAGAGCTGTGCGATATAGACAAAAATGCATATCTGGATAATTTTTTGTCATATTTCGATTACGATATTCAGGCGATAATATGTTAAACCAACAAAAAAAAATCCCAAACATGTTTTTACACAAATTAGTTCGATTGATCAAGTAAAAACACACTGTGTTTTGACCAAATATTCAGGCAAAATAATCATTCGCTCAGAAAAAATGCAGGTAAACAAGATTTTTAAATGTAAAAAAAATTGAAATGTTTGTATAAAGTCAATGTCAACTTTATTTGTATAGCACATTTACAACAACAAAGTGTTTTCAAATACTTCTTATACCAATTTGGCTGACACCACAGAGTTTTTTATTGACTAAACGATTTTGAAGCAAAATTTGAAAAGAAAAATGAAAGGAAATCTTGGCTTTACAATGCTATTTTTAGTGTTTTCAAACTCCCCTTTTTGATTTATTGCACGATATACTCGATATTAAATTTTTACATATCTTCAAAACAACATTAACGATATTATCTAAAATTCGATATATCACCCAGCTCTAGTCTCTCTCTCCCCTCCTCTCTCATCTCTCGCTCTCCTCTCTCTCCCTCTCTCCTCTCTCTTCTATCTGTTTCCTCTCTCTCTCCTCTCTCTCTCCTCTCCTCTCTCTCTCTCTCTCCCTCTCTCTCTCCTCTGTCTCGCTCTCCTCTCGCTCTCTCTTTCTCTCTCTCTCCTCTCTTTCTCTCGCTCTCCTCTCTCTCCCTCTCTCCTCTCTCTCTTCTATCTGTTTTCTCTTTCTCCTCTCTCTCCTCTGTCCCTCTCTCTCCTCTCCTCTGTCTCTCTCTCTCTCCTCTCTCTCTCTCTCTCTCTCTCCCTCTCCCTCTCTCTCTCTTTTTCTCTTATCTCTCTCTGTCTCTTGCATAAAGCCTTGTGAAACTGTCCCTGTTTATCCTCCTTCCTTTTTCCTCCTCCTCTTCTTCTCTTCTCTCTCTGCTCCTGTTTTGACCCTCTTCTCGTCTTATCTCTCTCTCTCTTATCTCTCTCTCTCTCTCTCTCCTCTCTCTCTCTCTCTCTCTTATCTCTCTCTGTCTCTTGCACAAACCCTCATAAACCCTCTTCTTTCCTCTCTCTGCGTCTAAAGTCCATGTGTGTGTGTGTGTGTGTTTGCAGACTCTGTGTAGGACCGGCGTGTGTAACATAAACGCTCTCCACGCTCACCACCCTCGAGACTGTCTCTTCTACCTCAGAGACTGGGAGCCGCCGCGTCTGCAGGAGCTGCTCAAGGTCTTTCAACATTAGACACTACATTAGCTGATAAATCTCGACAGGTTGAACCCAGATAGTCAGTATTTGCCTCTACTTTACATGAGTTGTGGAGAATATGCAAAGTTTGGTAGTGCTTGGGTTTCCTCATTCACCAAAACACAGCCAGGGTTAAAAACTTAAAAAGATTAACCTTTTGAAGTAGTAATGTTTACTACTTAAGTAAAAGTACAGTGACTTGGCTGAAAAATTACTCTGGTTGATAAAAATAAAAGTCCAGTTGAACCTCATTTACTTGAGTAAAAGCCCGACTAGGGTTTCAAACATTTAAAAGTTCAGTCAAATAAAATGAGCCTTAAAAACTAAAATTTAAAGGTGGGGTAGCTAACTTTTTTAGTGGTAAATCAGTAAACTTTGTGCTTTCCACTAAAACCTATTGACCCTATTTTGTCCCGCCCACTTGGCTTGGAAATGCACTTCCTGTTTAGCTCTGTTAAGGTAGCTAATGTGTTTGTTCATCTGTCTTGTGGGGCAATTTTAATTAAATATAATGACAGTTAAAATAAACCCATCGACTGAAATTTACAGGCTAAATGCAGCTAAACAGGAAGTGCACGTCCTAGAAAAGTAGGCAGGACAAAATAGGGTCAATAGTAAATACAGCACTTTGTGAAAAAATGAGACCTCTGTGCACTGTCTGAAGTGAATAACAAAGAATTTTAGTTCTAATCAGGAGCTGAATGCTGCACTCTGATTGGCTGAGCTGGGGTGGTCCTCTTCAGTTTTACTTTGTTGTTTGTAAAAAGAGGTTTATAAGCCATAAATGCAACCAAAATGAATATATGTCGATATTAACCATGTGTTGAAGGATTTCTGAGAGGAAATCAGATTGTTGTCAGATTTTAAAAATTGTGTTTGCAGTGTGAAAATCAGTTAGCCCACCTTTAAGTTTTAAAATCAATTCTAAAAGAAACTGGAAGCCAGTGAAGTTCATAAAGGACCGAGGTGATGTGCTGACGTCTGGGTGTGTTGATTAAAAATCGAGCTGCAGCGTTTTGCACAAGTTGAAGGCGACTCAGTGCAAACTGGGAAACAGACACATAAAGTGCGTTGCAGTAATTTATTCTAGAGCTAATAAAAGCATGAAGAGTCTTTTCCAAGTCAGCACGATTTAAAAAAGGCTTTACTTTAGACGCAAAAAAGACGCAACTGATGAAAACGTCTCTGCTTTCACAACGCTCTCAACTTGTTTGTCAAACCTTAAATTGTTGTCAAAAGTAACTCCAAGATTCTTCACAGTGAGTTTTACAAATAAACAAATATAGACAAAACAAAAACATAACAGCAGATCTGCAACACCTTTAAGAGGAATAAAACTTTCTGTGGACTAAAAATGTAACTAACTTATATTGAAATTGTAGGCAGTAGAGAGAGAACAGATATTTCATGAAAAATGTAAAAAGTCTCAACATTTTACTCAAAAAACGACGCAAGTACAGTGCTTAGTTACATTCCACCTCTGACTTTTTGTCAACTACATCTTGTTTTGTTTTCTCTCACAGAGGAGCAATGTGGCGTTCAACACGGAGCCGTCGAATGAAACTCCTGCCGGTAAAACTGTTTTCTTTTTGGGTTATCCTCGAATCTACTCCACGACATAGAGTAGCAGTAAAGACCTCACGCACTCATCGAGATCAGGACTTTTCTGAGACCACAGAGTCCTAAGATCAAGACAAGACCAAGACCAGTTATGACCGAGACCGAGACAAAAACAAAACCTTTATAGATCAAGACCAAATCGACCAAATCTTTGTAATTTTATACATTTATCAGTCTTATTGCCTTATTGTGCAGTGCTTATTCCAGTGCCTGGGACGAGTCACTGCGCTTCTTGAGACTCATAAACCATTTATTACAAATATATTTCATTATAACATGGTCTCAGTGTAATTGGGAGTCTGGGGACCCTCCCTTGGAGAAATTTTAAAAATACAATGGAATTTCCTGTATTTTGGCATGTTTTAAATGTGATATTCTTATTATGTGATGTGATTTTACTATAATTAAAAAAACATAAGGCATGGGGCCCCCTATAGAGACCAGATTTAGAAGGCCCAGATGCCCCCCCCCATAGCTCCGCCCCTGTTATTTTCACATGTTTTATTTCACTGTTTATTTTCTGGACTTTTTCTCGGTGGATATAAGGCGCATTTGCACAAAACAAAGTTCAATATGAAGCTCTAGTTTCACAGAATATCACTGGGAGCACTTTCAAAGAAACTACAGTATTTGTCTGTTAAAAAGCTCTGCTGTGACACTGCTCTGACAGTTGCACGCAGCAAAGAGAAAGAGAGAGACAGAGAGTGTATGGAGCATGTGTGAGCCAAAGAGCCGCACTTGGACTGGCCAAGACCCATGGGTTTGCCACCACAGACACTGATCAATACTGTATTTAACAATTGTCTTTGTTGAGCAAACAATCAATTGCAAATTACATTTTTTTTTTACTTTATGTTGACTACAATGCTACAATACTAAAAAACAACAACAAAAAAACATTTTTTCACCATCAGTTTATTGTGAAGTTTTTAGACTATGAGGGGACGCCACAGTAGCTTCTTTTAGAGGGAAACACTGGACGTATATTGTCTTATATCATTACTGCAAAAAAACTTTTCTTTACATTGCTGAAATAATTCTTTATTGATTGATTTAGCTGTGGAGCATATGTCTGTACTTGTGCTCTTAATAAATATCACAGTAAATGAACAAATTAATTCATTTGCCTGGTTTTATATACTGTATAGGAAAAATAACTGCTCACTTCTGAACTAGACCCCCTCGCTTCCTGTATTACAACAAAGACACTGGACCTTTATCTGTATTACATAATCTTGGCCTGTAGAATGTTTCAGTGTCTCTTGTATTTGCCGGTTAATAGAGTTTATAATGTTTGTGTTGAAGCGGCTCATTGTGGAGTGATGGAGCAGAAGGACAGTGGACAACACCTGGACCAGCCGTGTGGAGGAGAAACCAGACCAGGACAGGCCGGACTCTGCGAGTGAGTGAAGACAACACAGTGTTATGGAGTTTAAAAGACACATTTTGAATCATCTGTAATCACCTTTAAACCTGTTCAAGACCGTATCACTCCATCATTAAGACTTTTTACCAAATAGATATTGAAATATAGTGACTGAAGGCTTCTAGATAAACAATATTAACAGACAGTGTGTAAATGAAGCAAATCTGAAATAGCTGAGTCTTTTTAACCTTGTTGCCTTTTGTGTGTTTGTCAGGAAACATTACCGCGAGTACCTGGTGAGCCTCATAAACTTTCACTCTCTGGACCCGGCCGTGCTGTACGAGCCTCAGGAGCTGCTGCTGCCTGTCAGAGATACCAGGTCCTGCCGCAGAGGGTGGACAACGAGAACGACAACAACTACAACGCCAGGATGCTCAAGGTATTTCTACAAACTCTCACGTCATAACTGGCCCTTAACCTCGTAAACTCCTCACACAAACACATTTCAAACACAGCAAAGTGATGAAGAAGCATGAGGAAAAGGTGAAAGGAGGGTCTGAGTGTAACCAGAGTATTGAGTGGACAAATCACTGCTGATGTCACGTAGAATCGAGAAAGCAGGAGCAGGACGACTTTCACAAGAACTTGGAAATTTGCTCAGTTTGTGTTCAAATTGCCAAAGAAAATGTCTCAGAATATAAAACAATGTTGTTTAAACATCATATACACAATTTAACAGAGAAACAGTTATGAACCTTAAAGCAGGCTGGGGTTCTCAAACTTTTCCAGTCCTTATCAGCTCGGAACTCATCCAGGGACCCCCAATCACTTTTCACTTTGGTATCACAATAAAACTTGTAAATTAAAGCCAAACTATATATCACATTGAATAAATGGTTCATTTCCTAAGTTTATTTTTACTGGTTTACTTGTTTCTATTAAAAGCTAGCTATCTTTTCTATCCAAAACTCTATGTTTAGGATGTAAATCACAGGAAATTGTTACATTGAAAAAAATGAACAGTTTCAAAATTATTTGGGGGACACCCTATACATGGTCCAGGACTCACTTTGAAAACCACTGCCTTAAAGTGTTTCTAAACACTATTGTCAAAATTCAGACAATAGTGAAAAGAAACCAATAATTAGTTTATTGTAAAACGCCAAATTGATCTAAAGTGGCCATTGACTTAAAAACTGCAGAAATGATAAGTCCACCTGTTTATAAAGGATTATTGTTTCTTAACATGAGGGATGCGTGCGCAGCCTGACAGCAGAAAGAGCCGCGGCTCACTGACACAAACTGTAGCAGCAACACTAACCAGCGCTGTTATCCACTAACTACAAGAGTTTATCACTGTCAGAAAACAAAAGTTCTGCTGCTAACTAAACATTTGTGAATAAAATGCATCTTTACGACTCAAACATGTTACATTCAGGTGAAAAAACACAGAGAAAAACACTGTCTGAAGCTTCAGAAACCAGAGCCCTGTACTATGAACATCTCCTGGATAAGTTTCTCTTACTCGAGTTGACAAACCCAGACATGAGTCTCTGGATAAGATGTCCTGGATTTTCTTAATGCTTTCACAGAGCAGAGGCGGGGTTAACACAAACTGATCAATCAGAACAACTCACTTCAAACGTGAGGAAACATCAATCATGAATGTGAAATATACAAGTATTAAAAATCTAAGCGAAGGAAACGCACTGCAGCTTCAAATGACGTCTGCGCTTAATCAGCCAATCACAGACACAGAAGGTACACTACAGAGTTCATTTAAATGTCATGCATGGATATAACAGACTAAAATAAATGTGCAACATCACCACACATTAATAGATCGACCGTCTTAGAATGAATGAGCTGTGTCCTTTGTCTGAGTCAAAGTGATAGCTGTAAAAAAGCTAGAATCTGGTACAAGCATCTCTACCATTGTGCTTAATGCAATTGTACATTGTCCTTAATAAACATTACCATTACCATCTACAACTTAAATTATTTCCTCACAATCTCAAACCTTTGACTTCAGTCAGGTGTTTTTACCGGACACCTGACTTCAGACACGGTGTTTTGCTGACTCATTCTCTACATTTTAACTCTGACTTGTCTTTCTCTCGTTGCAGAGGCTGATGGAAGTTCCTCTCGGAGACAAAGTTCCTCGCAACCAGTGAAGTCCACGGAACTTCTGCAAAACAAGCTTTTTTCATGAAGTACGACAAAACACACCTGCCTTTATAGTCAGATATTTTAAGACACATTTTGCACTTTATTCAATCACTCTACAGCTTCCAAATTATGTGTCTTGTGCAGTTAGTTAAAAGTAGGTCTAACTCAGGCCTAGTTATCATGTCAACAAGTTTTACAAATCAGGACATTTTTTATGACAGTTTTGTTGGACTCTAAACTACGACTTTAGCTCAGAACGGTGGTGGAAAAGTTTGGAAAATGAATGAATCTTTATCTTTTTTATGTGTAAAAGAGGCAAACTTCAAATGCTATAATCTAAACAATCATTTATCTGCAAGTCTAAAGTGTTTGTTCAGTGTTTAATCAGGTTGAAAAGATGATTTTTTGAGATAAAAGTGTCACTAAAGATGTTTATTTTGTTAAATTACTGCTTTGTAGTTCAGTTGAGAAAACACACAGCAATCAGATTTGTCTCAATGGGCAGTGATTACAATAGAACGTGGAAAGGTTTACTCATCTTTTATAAGGTTTGACATCTTTCAACTGTAATGATAGATGCTGATTCCTCTTTATAAGTCTATCAGTGACTTTATCTAGGCTTATGACTTCAAAATAATATCAAACAATATACTCACTAAAGACTATTGTATCACTTCATGGGTAGCCTACATTTTCTGCTTGGGGTTGTGAATGCCTGTGTTTGTTATTTTGGGGGATTTACGATTAGTGTAGAAGTCAAGAGCGCATTAATCGAGACCACAGAGTCCCAAAACTGAGACAAGACCAAGACCACGGTCCATCGAGACTAAATTGAGACCACAATTGACCCCCTGGCCGGGCAAACTCTGGCCCGCGACCGGTTTCAATCAGGACCGGTGGGATGTTAAATGACAAAGTTAAAGTGCCCATGACAGGTTGAACTACTCATTTCACAAAGACGTAGTTAAGATCAATATATTTAAGGTTTTACACAACATTTTTCAAATTTCTTTCCAGTTTGGCAATTTTTTAGCATTAAAAATGTACTTCCTGATCATAAATGATGACATCAGGCTAGGTAGTTGCTAGCGACCATTTAATAAATTGGGCCAAAACTCTTCAAATGTAACTTTTTTTACTTGGGCCATAAAAATACACTAGAACTGACTTTTTTGTTAAATGTGTGTTTACAGAGCCATAAAAATCAGTTTCTTGTGAGAAAATTGAAAATATTTTTGTCTCCCCAGTGTGATGTCATCAGTTTAGAACTCTGCTCTACTTCCTGGTATTTTCAACATATTTTCAAAATTTCTCCAAAAACTTGTTCTAGATTAACATAAAACTATCCTTTATAATTACAACATGTATTAATCTACCAAACTAAATAAAAATTTGATAAACTTTAAAATCTGTCACAACAACTTGGCTACAACAATAACATTTCGAGATTCAATTCACAATGTTATGAGAATACATCAAAGCCATAAAATGCAGCGTTTAATATTAAAACAGAAAGTACATTTTTGATGTTGGGGCAGCTAAAGTTTTATAAATTAGTAAACTTTTAGCCTGGCTCACGCCGATGGATCTGTCTTAAACTCTGATTTCAGTTCTTTCACAGTCTCCATCTGGAACTTGACTCGCTGAAAGCATTTTGGAAAAGGTGGGACGTTTAATGAAATACATTAGGCTGATTGGCCTTGTGGCCGATCTTATTTGTGCTTAACCAATCACAGCAGCGAATGTAACGGTGTATCCAATGTCCATGTGGATAGAACAAGTGTCACAAACATATTTCTGTTCTTCTTTCAAAAAGAAAATACTCTGTATTTCTGCTAAAACAGAATCAACGCAGCAGAACACAAACATTCACAGGAGCCACCATCTTTGTTTGATTGAATCGAGCCGTACTTTCTGTCGTAATTGTAACCAACCCCCTCAACCCGCCCTGCTGTGATGTGATTGGGCTGGTAACCCGCCGGGTCAGACTGCAAACCAATCAGCTGCTGCAAGGCCAGATGGATTATCTCGAGTTTGTGAATGGCCAGGTTGGTAAACCTTTGTGTTTTTCACAAAAAGTATCTGATAAATGCTGCAGTTTGTGAAAAAAGAGACTACTGAGTACTGTCTGAACTGAATCATGAGCTGAATGCAGCTCTCTGATTGGCTGAGCTCAGGTGGTCCTCTCCAGTTTCACTTTGCTGTTTGAAACAAGAAGTTTATTAGCCATAAATGCAACCAAAATGAATACATTTAAATATTAACCATGTGTCGAAGGATTATGAGAGGAACCAGGGGTGTCTGA
The DNA here is from genome assembly GCA_038363315.1 of Mugilogobius chulae. Lineage (NCBI taxonomy): Eukaryota > Metazoa > Chordata > Actinopteri > Gobiiformes > Gobiidae > Mugilogobius > Mugilogobius chulae. The sequence goes on along the minus strand of CM076416.1, from coordinate 3,568,796 downwards.
CTGGGGGGTAAATGGTGCTTGTTTCTCCGGGGCCCAAGGCAGGAACGGGCCCTCAAAAGCAGGTGATTTTTGCTTGTCCGATAGATTGTTCCTCTAATGTAAATATTAGTGAGATCAGAAAGCTCCATCACTCTTTTAAAAAGTAGAAAATGTAAAAGAAATTGGCCAAAGAAATTGTTGAATATAGAGGAATATTAATTGGCCAAATGATTAACAAATCTAACAACTAGAAATGTGATCAGTATAAGCAAACGTTTGCAGATTTCAGTGAAGAAATAGCCAGGGTTTGAATGATCAGTGCAATAAATATGCATATTAACAGTGTTTTGTGTCGAATATTGTCAATAACCTCTGAATCTAGCAAAATTATAATGTGTTGAAATAGTCACTGGGATTTGTAAGTATATTTATGTTTATTGGACAAGTTCATAGCTTAAAACAAGTTAGCTAAAATGAGTGTGTACCCTATCTGTTTTGTAGTTGGTTACATTAAGTGTTCAATTTGATCTGCTAAAGCCTGCAATAATTATGTGTGAAGTGTAGAAATTAAATAAATATATAGCCATAATGTAGAAGGAAAGAAAAGTTACAAGAATAGGAAAAATAACATGAGCGGACTAAATAATTCAAACACAGGATTATGTATGGGGGTCCATCAACAAAGTTTGTACCTGGGGCCCAGAATTTTGGTGCTACACCCCTGAGAGGAAGTCGAAATTGTGTTTACAGCAGGGGTGCCCAAACTTTTTTCCTTGGTGGGCCAAAATTTGTTGATTTTTTCTTCGCGGGCCAAAATGTATTGCAAGGAAGAGTACCAAGGGCCAAACATAATTTTGTTCGGCATTTAAAAAACATTTTGAGAAGATATGAAGATTAAAATATCTTTTATTAACATGTTTTAAGAGATTGCGCATGAATTTGTCATTTGACAGTCTTTTCAGCTCAAAATTGAATCAAACAGTTAGTCCTAACAAACCTGAACAACCCTTCGCGGGCCAAATTGAACCATCTGGCGGGCCGAATTTGGCCCCCGGGCCCCACTTTGGGCACCCCTGGTTTACAGTGTGAAAATCTGATGCCTCACCTTTAATCCGGCTTAACTGGGAAAAAAATTAGCAAAATGTTTAGCAAAATCTTGACAAAAGTAGGTCAACCTGTCATAGGCACTTTAAATAATAAATACAGACTCTTTCTCACCATCTGGACTTATGACATTATCACTTTCTACAACGTGAACATCTTTTACACTTACTCTTAGCATGACTCGCCACTGTCCACGTCGTAAAAGTGACATAAGACCTTTTTACAACTCTCGTCTCATCCTTGGACTTCCTCGCGTGTCCCGTCGCTTCTGTCGCCCTCTCGCGTCCGGAGCGCGCGCCTGCCTCTCTCTCTGTCTTTTCCTCAAAGTCACGTGATTTCGGGGAAAGGGCTCGTCCCCGCTCCGAAGCCTCCGCTCGCCGTTCGCAGCGCGCAGAGGATCGGACTTCACTTCTGCAGCGCGCACGGACCAGGAAACCAGCGCCACAAACAGGTAAACGAAACTTAAAATGCTTCTCCAAAAAACCCAACGCCGCGCCGCGAGGCTATTTAGCACCAAAACCACCGCTAAACATAGAAAACACGAGCTAAAGCTGCCAATACCAACGCAATTCTTATCTTTCACCGGTTTAATGATTATAGATAAGCGGTTTTTTCGTGCGTAATGCGTAAAATGTGTATGATAATTCTGATTTGGAGCATGTTTCAACGCTATATTTCGTTTTAAGCAATACTATTAATGCAATTCTTATCTGCTAATGGTTTACTCACTATGTATAAACCATTTTAGAGGCATATTTTTATTTTTTTTATCTTTTTAGGCAATTATAGCTAATGTACACTTAGAAAAACAACATTTAAGTTCACTATTTGGACGTATATGCCACAGTTCTGATTACATTTAAGCCAAAATAATTAATATAGAATGTAAATACCATGCGTAATGCGTAAAAGCTGAATATTTTATTTGGTTTGGACGTGTTTTGCACTATTTAAGTTGATAATCTTTACTCTTAAGCGACGTTTGACCCAGTTTCTGCACAAATTACCATTCATTCCCACTTTAGACCTTCCTCGTTTTGCTTTGCCATTGTTCTGGAACCTTTAGTCATTCAAAAACATGTTCATGTTGGCATTTTGATGCGTCAACCTCACTGTATCTGCTCGGTGTAGATAAGCAATTAGGTTAATGCGTAAAAATGTTATTCTGTTAGCACCAAAAACACTGCTAAACTTAGAAAACACGAGCTAAAACTGCTAATATCAATGCAATTATTATCTGTTTAATTACTGTAGATTATAGGTTTTAGTATGATTAGTCTTATTTTAAAGCAAGAATTGTGCATTTAGGACCACGTTTTCTGCATAAATTGTGACTTAATCCAGTTTAAACCAAGTTAAGTCAACATTTAGACATTCCCAGGCTGTTTTTTGGGTATTTTATTGTTGTTATGATGTAGTTTTAGTCATTATCCGCTGCATCTTTGTCTCGTGTCCTCACTTGACCTCACGTAGGAAGTTGTAATTCCCTGTGGGCAGCTGCAGTCGTGTTTTCTTCCATCTTCCAGACGCTCATTATGTGGTTAAGATCCGGTGCAATCCTGCGTGTTGTGCGGGGTTGTTGTGATATGTGATGTGCACGGACAGTGGGATGGTTGTATAGTAATGCTGGGGCGTGTTTTGTTTGTGTTTGTGTCCAGTCCGAGCAGCTGAAGCTTCATGGCGGTGGGGAAAATGCGGTGCACGCGGAAGCTGCGCGCCTGGATGGTGGAGCAGGTCGGTTCTTATTCTCTCCGCTTTGAATACTGTTTTAAGTTGTGTTTTAATGTGTTTTAATCGACATAATCAAAGGTGTTGAGTGCATATGTGTCTGCAGAGGGCGATGTTTCAGCTGCAGCGGTTTTATTGTCTTTGTGATGAGGTCATGAAGTTCACTACTCAAGTAAAAGTACAGTTACTCGTGTAAAAAAACGACTCTGGTAAAAGTGAAAGTCCTGCTGAAACTCCTTTACTTGAGTAAAAGTATAAAAATAAATGTGTAAACTTACTTAAGAAAACAGCGTTTGTACAGTCATGGAAAACCTGGAAAAGTCATGGAAAAGATAGATAGATAGATAGATAGATAGATAGATAGATAGATAGATAGATAGATAGATAGATAGATAGATAGATAGATAGGTAGGTAGGTAGGTAGGTAGATAGATAGATAGATAGATAGATAGATAGATAGATAGATAGATAGATAGATAGATAGATAGATAGATAGATAGGTAGGTAGAATGAGGTGAGTAAAAAGGTTTGACTTCAAATAATTTGGCTTGAAATAAGAAAACACATTGAAGCAAGTCAAATAATCTAAGTGCATCAAATAAAACCGTCTGAACCAGAAAAATCCAGATTTTAAGACCAATCTCGAAATGGAGTGTGAGAGGAACTTTACAGTAAATTAATTATAATTCATCTGACTTTTATCATGGGAAAAGCTTGTAATTTTTGTAGGGAATTACACAGTTTTTGGCGATTTTCTCTTGCTAATTTGTTCATAAAGTTCTGATACAAGGCAGCAGCAGGTTTGATCTGGTTTTAAAAGGAAAAACAAATGTTTATGGGCTGATAAAGTAACTAACCTGATTATAAAATGTAAGGTGTAGAAAGTACAGATACTTCTTGAAAAATGCAAGAAGTAAAAGTAAAAAGTCACCAGATTTTGTGATAGTCATGTACAGATACTCAAAAAACATCGCCATCTCTGGTCATAAGTCTAGATCAGGCCTATTCAACTTAAGGCCCAGGTGACTCCAAAGAGAAGATTCGACCCTCCATTCACTTCCCAAAAAATACGAAAACATTTTTTTCTCTTGTTTGTAGATTTCTGTTTTTTTTATTCGGGTTATTGCTCAAGAGATAGTGGCCTTAAGATTCCTAATGTGTCAATAAGTGTCTGAGTCATTTTTTGACTAATTTCAGAAAGAAAAAAGCTGTTTTTTTCATATTTTAGCCAAACAATCCACTTTGCTCTTGTTCTATGAGGAAATCTTGTTTGAAGTCAGTTAAAATATGCTTAAGCAAGACTTATTTTAAGCATTTATTCTCATATTTCCAGCTTAAGATTGTCATTTTTACAGTGATTGAATTGGTAAAATCTGTCCCTCTGGAAAATTAAGTTGAATAGTCCTGGTTTAGGTTTTATACAGCGCTTTTCATGATGACACTCTTAAATTTGCATTATTCATTCACTCCACACTTGTAATTGTAAGATACACTTGTTTGTTTTTATTATTTAATGAAGGGACATTGAATCAGAGGCGTGGGGATTGTAGCCAGGGCTATATAACTTCCATCCTTTGTCCTGCTGGAAGAACCACTGCACAACTATCTATAAAAAAACACTGTAAATACTAAAATACAAACCCTTATTGTATATCTATTGTAGCCATACAATAGTTGCTCTGGGGCAAACTGACAGAAGCAAGACTGCCATTTTGCGCCATTAACGTTCAGTTAAGTTCTTTCTTTAATCCCAGTTTAGACTTCAGTTTAAGCCAAAATAATTAATATAGAATGTAGATACTGTGTGTAATCCGTAAAAGATGAATATTCTGTTTGGTTTAGGACGTGGTTTAGCACTTGCAGCAATATTTCGGTTGATCTTTTTTTACTTTTGGGCGTCGTTTGACACAGTTTTGCTCAAATTATGATCCATTCCTTGTTTAGACCTTATTTTGCTTGACATTGGTTTTTAAACCTTTAGCTATTTTAAAACATATTGCATTTTGATGTTTAATCCGACCACCACAAACCTCTCACTCACCTTGATAGAGAATGTGGGTGAATTTTCCTGCCTAAGGACACAATGTCGTCCCACTGTGGCACCTCAGAGTCTCCCATCCAAGTCCTGCCCAGGTCCAACCTGCTTAGCTTCTGAGATCTGACGAGATCAGGCAGAGTACACGACAAACTTTGGAGTCTGTGTACGTTAACAATTATTCAATGACTAAATTACTTGCAGAAATTGGAATAACTGATAGTTGTGATTGATTAACTTAAATTATTGCTTATAATTTAGTTTTTTTTTTAATAGTAAAAAAAATCTACAAAAATATCTAGGGCTGGTTACTGCAAGAGTCTTTCGACATGAAACGTATATCGACAAATGTATATTTCCGCTGTACTGCGCATGCTTCATGCAGAAAGAGACGCTGACCATCTGTTTAGCTGTGGAAACTTCTTGATTAAAACAACAAAACGGGATGAGAGCAGCTGTTTGGATCAGGTCTGAACCGGTCTGACAGACGTCTGTCTCCTGAAGCTTGAGACTGTGTTTTTCTTGTCATTTTTTCACCTGAATGTAACGTTTATGGGTTGCAAAGATGATTTTGTTGATTTAGCAGCAGAACTTTTGTTTTCTCACAGTGATAAACTCTTGTAGTTACTGATAACAGCCCTGGTGAGTGTTGCTGCTACAGTGTCATGAGCCACAAACTGTAGCACCTGCTTTCCAGGTGCATGCGCATCTCTTGTGTTGATTAACAAATAATCCTGCTATATCCTGACATAATTCCTTCAGTATGATTTGTATCAAGATATACAGTCATTTTGAAAATCTGTATTTTTAATAGGTGGGTTTCACATTCTAGAATTCTTGGCAGTGATAAGCCAGGTGGAGGCAAGAGGGCGTTTTTCTATTAATAACATTGGACTTTTCATAAATAATTCAAAAAATATTTAGCTATTAAAACGATTATTTCTATATGACTGATACTCATTGAATTCAAAAATTTTGCATTTAAACAATATTTATTTTAGCTGCCTCAACCTCATTGAATTACATTGGCTATAGAAGGCTGTATTCATCTGAAACCACCTATTGTGCAAAAAATATATACATTGCATGTTATTATCTACAATGCCTTTATCAGAGCACAACTAATTTATGGATATTTAAATTTTCAACTTAGAAACACACCTTGTAAAGCACAACGTTTTGACTTACTAACCAAATTATAGAAAAAAAAACTAAAGAAAGTATTGCATACTGCCTGTAAAAAAAAAACGTTTTCAGCATGTTTTTGAGTACACCTCTTATAATCAATGTTGGAAAGTAACTATGATTATGTAGAAAATCAAAATGTAGAGGAAGTGTATTCACACTGTTTTTACAAATGTCCATGAATAACAGAATAGTTTCAGCTTTAAAGCCCAGTCAGGGATCATAAGTTTAACATTTATTAGGAGTTTATGTATCTCAAAACGCTCCTTGATCGATATATCCAATACCGAGCCCTAAAAATATCCAATGACAATAAACATGTCAGCACATTTAGTAATTTCTGGCTTTGTTTTGTTGTATTGCAGGTAAACAGCGGTAATACCCCGGAGTCGTTTGGGACGACGAGGCTAAACCATGTTCAGAATTCCCTGGAAACACGCCGAAAACAGGACTTCCGGAAAGACGAGGACGCGGCCATTTTCAAGGTCAGAGCAGAAACTGGAACAAGAACTAAACTTAACCTCAGATGAACCTGACTCTGTTCCCTTTTCATAAATAAACACAACTGCATTAGGTCATGGGGTTGTCAGAGTTTTCTAGGCACAGTTTGAATCAGACATTATAAATTAATCTCTCTTTGACTTGTTTTTGTTGGATGTAGGTCTTGACTTGGACTTATCTCACTTTGACTTGGGACTTGTCTTTCTTTTTGACTTAACTTGGACTTGTTTTTCTTTGACTTGGACTTGTCTCTCTTTGACTCAGACTTGTCTCTCTTTGACTTGGACTTGTCTTTTTGACTTTTGACTTGGACTTGTCTCTCTTGACGGGAGACTCGACTCGGACTTGTCTCTCTTTTTAGACTCAACTTGACTCATCGTTTTTGACTTGAACTTGTCCCCCTATGACTTGGACTTGACTTGTCTCTCTTTGACTTTGGGACTAGACTCTGACTTATGTCTCTTTGACTTATGGACTTTTCTCTCTTTGACTTTTTGACTTGGACTCTCTCTTTGGACTGTTCTCTTTGACTTGATCTGACTTGTTTCTCTTGGACTTGGATTATTTGACTTTCTCTCCTCAACTTTGGACTTGTCTCTCTTTGACTCGGACTTGTCTTTTTTTTACTTGAACCTGACGACTCTTGTCTCTTTTTGACTTTTGATGTGGACTTGTCTCTCTTTGACTTAGACTTGTCTCTCTTTGACTTGATTGTCCCTCTTTGACTTTTGACTTGTCTCCTTTGACTTGGGATTGACCTGGACTTGTCTATTTTTCTTGAAACTCAACTTGGACTGTCTTTCTTTGACTTGGGACTTGAGTTGTTTCTCTTTTTTGACTTAATTTGGACTCCTTTGTGGACTTGACTTGGACTTGTCCTCTTGATTTTCAACTTGGACTTGTCTTGCTTTTTGGACTTGACCTGAACTTGTTTCTTTTTGACTTGGACTTGGATTTGATTTGGACTTGTCTCTCTTCAACTTTGGACTAGACTTGGACTTGCTTCTCTTTGACCTGGACTTGGACTTGTCTCTCTTTGAGTTGAACTTGTCTCTTTAACTTGAAACTCTTTTTCTGGACTTGACTTGGACTTGTCTCTCTTTGACTCGGACTTGTCTCTCTTTTTGGACTTGACTTGGACTTGTCCTCTCTTTGACTTGAAACTCAACTTGAACTTGTCTTTCTTTGTCTTCTATTTTTGGCTCTGTACATTAAAATTCCATTTTGGGTTTTTTTTCAGGCGTGGGCGGAGTTCAAAGGAAAACTGACGGAGGAGGAGCTGAACAATCCGGCCTCGTGGAAAACTCGACTCCGCTGCGCCTTGAACAAAAGTCCGGAGTTCTGCGAGGTGAACGATCGCGCTCAGCTGGACATCTCTGAACCGTACAAAGTCTACAGGCTGGTCCCTCTCAGCGAGCAGAGTAAGTGTCTCTCTGCTCAAATGTTAATATGAACTTTATTTGTTAAGTCAATGTAATGCTGTGTTTTGAGGCGTCCAGCGAAATAAAATCAGCTTGTTTTATGTAACCCAAAAACACAACAGTCTTCTTGAAGAACTTCGGAAGATTGTTAATTTAGCAAACATGAATGTTAGAAAATAAAACAATAGACATTCATTAGTCAAAACCAAACAGTGAGACAGAAAATAAAAAAAAAACGTGGCAGTTGTGTGATTTCGCATTAACCCCTGTCGTATACTGAGTGTAAGTTCAGGACATAAAAAGTGCTTCAGTTCAAACCAATGCACTCTTGTACACAGACTTGGAGCAATGCAGACGCGCATCAGGACTCGTGTCATTGTGCAAAAAGAATCTGTAGAGAGTTTTTTTTTCCCCAGAGGTTGCACCAGTCTGATGTGACTTTCAAATCATAATACAAAGGGAATGTCACGGGAATCCACATAAATCATTGCGGCTTTTGGGCAAATACGCAGGATTCCCATGCGTCCTGGAAATTATGGAAAAGCTGAAAAATAATTTGTCAAATTTCAGTAATTTAAAAGGCATAGAAAATGGGAAAAACAGCCAAATGTCATGGAAAATAAAATGTCCTGGAATATGATTTAGTCCGTCATAAAATAATGCGCTAACTATATGTTTACTACCAGTTTTAATATAAAGTGAGCAACATAGAAGATGTCCTACACAAAGTTTGGTTGTAACAAATAGGCCTATAACAACTTACTTTTCTTCACAGAAACATAGAACTTCAATCATATGTTGTCCACTTGTCAGATTGCCAAAATTCATCATCAAATAATATCATTGGGATAAACTTTTCCTGAGGGAGGACCCCCAGACCCCCCCCCCATTTTGGTGTCCACTTTTTATGGCTATGGACCTTTATGGCAATGTTACTGGGCTCCCATAGACTTTCCAAGTGATCTAAAAAATGTTAATGCTAATGTAGAAGTTGTGATTACCTAAAATTCTCCTTGAGACTGTCCTGGAAAATAGTTTTGGGATATGAGTGGAAACCCTGATATGGACCACAGTGACTGGAGCTGGTGTACAGGGCACTTCACAAGAAACTCACACATGTCCAGAACCAAGCTCTCCTCACAGTCAATGTACAGGAGGTGTAAGTCTCCACTCGGCTCACTTTGGCCCCAGTCCAGGAAGGTACTTAAAAGTACCTGGTCTCAGATGTCGGCTAATGGGTACTTGTGGAAAAGGAGACTTATTGGCCTGTTATTATGTGTTATGAAACCTCAAACTTGTACAGTTTAGCTGTACGTCCATAAATCATACAGACTCATTTGGAACATTTCTGGAGCATTAGCATTACAGGCAAGATCAGTTTAATAGTCATTTCCTTGTATAGAGCTTCACCAAAGCCAGAGGTCTGCAACCTGAGGCTCGAGAGCCACATGCGGCTCTTTAAAGACATCAGTGTGGCTTTTTGAGATTTTGAATGAGGAATAAAGTTAAAGAACATTATTATTTTAGTATGTAAAAGCAGTTGTTTAATGCAGTGTTTCCCAACTTGTTTTGAGTCACGGCACACTTTTTTTCTCTGATATTTTTGTGTGTATACTTGTTATTTCATCAGTTATAAATGTATTGTCGGCCATAACTGGAGTTAAAGTCTCTTTTTCAAAAACGCACCAAAATAATTGCTAAGTAAAAAACTCGCCATCAAAAACATATTTGCAAATTTAAACAATGTTTTCAGTGTTTAATTTTGTAAAACATTGCATAAATTCACTTTTAGACTAAAAATGTTTAGACTAAACACAGTTGCAGCTCTTTCTGACTTTGATTTGGTTTGAATTGGGCAGTTGTAGCTCTTTTGCTGTTTAAGGTTGCAGAGCTTAGATGAAGCTTTAACTCAAATCCTGACGTGGGAAACACATGACTGTCATGTGGGCTTTAAAGACCAGAACAATACAAATCCTACATCAGATTTGCAGTTCAAACAGTGTTGCAAGACGCGTGATATTTATCGTATTTGTATGATAAAGTAACAACCGATGTCCGATGTACGATCAATCATTCTAGGTCTAGGACGTGCACTTCCTGTTTAGCTGCATTTAGCCTGTAGATTTCAGTCGATGGGTTGATTTTAACTGTCATTATATTTAATTAAAATTGCCCCACAAGACAGACAAACAAACACGTTAGCTACCTTAACAGAGCTAAACAGGAAGTGCATTTCCAAGCCAAGTGGGCGGGACAAAATAGGGTCATATCAGTGTAGGACCATTTTAAAGTACCAGGTATTTTCTTCATCTTGATTATCTTGAGCTAACCTAAATGACAGAAAAACTGATCCAGGCTGAGTAAACACTTAACACAATGTGAGCTTTAGTGATCTTCACAACATGCTCGAAGCAGTGCTTTATTTTACTCACAAAGTATGATTGCGTTTTATTGATATTCATTTAAATCAGATTAATTTGGGGAGTGAAGATGAGATTTTGTGTGTGTTTTTTTTTTACTCCCAAACTGAGTGAAACATAAGAAAACTCAATTTCAATTATATAGCATTAGTGTTTAGCTCATACAAACTACCTTGTCCAGAATACGATAATTTTTGCCAAAATACAATAATTAAACATTTGCTATCATTTGCGTTAGTGCGCTACATGGAAACAACCGGTGATCAACAGTGTTTTTACTTCACAGCTAATAAAGAAAAAGAAATATGTATTAGGTTAAATGAAAATGTTTTTGTTATGTACAACATGAGTTTCCGCTGTGCACAGAACTGTTGTGTTGAAAGCAGGACAGGACCAGACCAGGACTAAACCAGGACTTAACCAGGAGATAAATGGCTTTATAGTCGTCTATCAGCTCCACCTTTGTTTGCTCAAGATAGAAGAGTCTAATTCAGGCACATTCACAGTCAGACGCCCTGCTAAACTGGCTTCAATTACAAAAAGAAAGATAATATAAAACATATAATCTAAATAAGAAACAGTTTGATTTAACACAATTATTGCACGTCTGTAATTATTGAAAAGTCTAAGATTGGGTTGTTATTAATTTTATGAAAATGCAGTTAAGATACACATAATGAAGCAGACATGGAGGCCAATATTTGCACAAGGCTGACCTTATGTTTTGGTTAAAATGCTGCCTAAAGCATCACTTTAACACTTTCTTTAGCACTTTGATGTGAAACGGAAAAAGCTCAAAACTTGTGACTCCACCTCTGTTTCACTAAAACAAAACTGTGCAAGAGTCTGTCGTCAATTTAAAGCCAGTCACGTGAAAAAAATGATCCAAATTTGACCAAAACTATCGGCAGAACTACAAATATTAATTTTACTTCCTGGTTTTGTGGCTTAACTCCTGCAGCTGTTTTTTATACAATTTTATACTCTTTGACTTGGACTTGTCTCTTTTTGACTCGAGACATGGACTTGTCTCTTTTGGACTTGTCTCTCTTTTTGGACTTGACTCAGACTTGTCTCTCTTTGACTCAGACTTGACTTGGACTTGACTCTGACTTGTCTCTCCTTAACTCGAGACTGGACTTGGATTTGTCTCTCTTTTTGGACTTGACTCGGACTTGTCTCTCTTGGACTCGGAATTGTCTCTTTTCGACTTGGGACTTGACTTGGACTTGTCTCTCTTTGACTTGGACTTGTCTCTCTTTGACTCAGACTTGTCTCTCTTTGACTCAGACTTGTCTCTCTTTGACTTGGACTTGTCTCTCTTTGACTTGGACTTGTCTCTCTTTGACTTGGACTTGTCTCTCTTTGACTTGGACTTGTCTCTCTTTGACTCAGACTTGTCTCTCTTTGACTTGGACTTGTCTCTCTTTGACTCAGACTTGTCTCTTTTGACTTGGACTTGTCTTTTTTGACTTGGACTTGTCTCACTTGGACTTGTCTCTCTTTGACTCGGAATTGTCTCTTTTCGACTTGGGACTTGTCTCTCTTTGACTTGGACTTGTCTCTCTTTGACTTGGACTTGTCTCACTTGGACTTGGACTTGTCTCACTTGGACTTGTCTCTCTTTGACTTGGACTTGTCTCTCTTTGACTAAAGCAGCGTTTGTTTTTGTCTGTTTTTAGATTTGTCTCCGGAAAAAAAGAAAAGTCGCGAGAGAACGGGACAACGACAGAAGCGCCGCAGCTCGGAGCGACTCGGACCGGAACTGAAACACATCAAAACAGAAGAATCCAGCCCCGAGACCAGCCTCCAGGTCTGGACCAGGACTGAAACTGGACTAAAGACTGAACCAGGACTAGAACACATCAAAACAGAAGAATCTAGCCCCGAGACCAGCCTCCAGGTCTGGACTAGGACTGAAACTGGACTAAAGACTGAACCAGGACTAGAACACATCAAAACAGAAGAATCTAGCCCCGAGACCAGCCTCCAGGTCTGGACCAGGACTACTACTGGAATAAAACTGAACCAGAACTAGAACAGGACTAAAACAAGACTAAAACTGGACCAAAGCAGGACTGAAAAAACAGGACTAAAACAGGACTAAAACGGGACTAAAGAAGAACTAAAGAAGACTTAAAGTAGGAATAAAACAGGTCTAGACCAGGACTGAAACTAAACCAGGAACAGAACTACCCTGGATCCAAATAGTGTAAATATGTAGCTTCTAGGGTCAACAGTAAGCGCATTGGACGGTTAAGAGAAGAAGCCTTAGCTCTGTTTGGAGAATTACGTTTTTTTTAGAAACAGAAAGGTCATGAGTTGAACTGTGAGTGATCCTAATTTCCGCCACTGAAAAAATGAGAGTTCTTTGTGAATAGTAATTGTAGTTCAGTTTTGTAGTCCGGGCCTCAGTTTCCTGGAAAATCCTGGAAAAAAATTTTCTGCAGTGGTAGATTTTTATGTTGTTTTTCTCTAAAATATATCTTGATTACAGTATGTGGGGATATGTATGGTATTGTGACCTCTGTTATGGTATACGTATTGTAGACACTGCGCCCTACACTGCACTGATTTTAATGTTATGACAATGTTACAGAGACAACACATTATTATGTTTAATAAAAATACTTCATTAAACCTCAGACTGAGCCGTCTTTGTGAAAAGTTTAAACACGAAGCTTCAACAACAACACTTTTCAGTACATATGAACGCACAGGAGAGAATAACTATAACAGACTCACCGTCAGCAGTCTGTGAGAGAAAGAATAAATATATTCCGTTAAACCCTTTAGTGCTTTGAGCAGCAGCAGCAGCAGACTTTATGCAAATGAGTCTGGCATTAAGTTACGTTTCTTCCAGACGTAAATGGGGTAAACAGTGATGCGAGGGGAAAAAAGTAGGGTAGGCGATGCTGCATTAAAACGGTATATTTTCAATAATAACTTTTACTGCCTCAGACTTTAGACACACAATACAAATCTCTGCATAAAACAAACTTTATAAAGGTTTTAATGCCACATCACCTTCATTAAATGTACTGCTGCATCTATTTACACTATTTATGTGAGAAGAAACACACTTAAAGTTACAGGCTCATTTGCATACAGGCTGCGGGGAGAAGAGTAGACACAGTGACTACTGCTGCTCAAAGCATGAAAGATTCACTAGAATATATTCGTCCTTCCTCTCACAGACTGATGACGGTGAGTCTGCTATATTTATTCTGTCCTGTGCAAATACTATGTGCTGAATAGTGAAGCTTCGTGTTTAAACCTTTCACAAATGTCTCAGTCTGAGGTTTATTGCAGTATTTTATTGAACAGCGTCAGATTCCTGCACAAATGTGTTGTCTCTGCAACTGTCATATTGAAATAGTCTGTAAAACATCAGCGCTGTGGTGCGTGTTTTGTAGTCCGCTGGTGGATGTTGTAGTTTTTCATAAACAGCTGTAGAGCCGTTGTTTCCTGCTGCTGGTTAGGACGTTCAGATTCACCAAACAGAGTCTAATGTTGCGTTCACACCGGACAGCGTATTTGCGTCTAAATTCACCTAAACGCGCGTAAAATTTTGCCGGTTATTTATGCTGTTGACGCTTCAATAAGCTTCCAAACTGCTCTGACGCGCGTCAAGGCTTTGGTGGACAAAAAGACACTTTTAACGCCCCAAAGCGCTTCGAGCTCCTGCTTGTTTGCGGGCTTTGTTTTGCTCGTAGACAGATCACTGAGAGAGAGAAGGAGAGAGAGAGATAGAGGCTTGTTGCATTTATAAAACGTAGTTTACCCGATCACACAACTTTCTCCTCCTCCAGGCAGTGTCTTTTTGATGTCTCTGTCCTCCTCGGCTCCTCCCGTTTACAGCAGGTTTAAACACGGCACCGGGCATTTTTAATAGATCCATGTGAGGCGTTGTCAGTACAGATCATGTCCCATGTTTGTCGTGTCTCCAGATTTTCAAAGCAACGAACGGCCAAGTCTTTGAGAAAAGCCCCAAACAAGCGACCTTTCGTTAAAAAAGTTATTAAAAGACTTCAGTAAACAGTCGTCCTTTCCTCTTGATGTGAGAGGAGAACAACATGTCACATGTCACAGGAGTGGAGTCTCTGATTGGCTGACGCAGACTTCCAACGCATAAAAGATGGATTTTCCCGACTCCTGTGTCCGCCGCAGCTTCGAGCTTCCAATCTGCAAGACCTGCGTTTTCAGATGCCTAAACGCGCTTCAACGGACGCCAGATGCCAATACGCAACGCAAATTCGCTTGAACGCTCAAGACGCAGTTTACATTGACTTAACATTGAAAATGGACGCTCGGTGTGCACGCAGCATAAGGCTTCTTCTCTCAGCTCTCTAGTGCTCTTACTGTTGACCTCGTGACGACCTCCACTGATGGAGCTAGAGGCTAGGAACCAGGAGCTAGGGGCTACATATTAGGATTATTCAGAACCAGGGCTTCTTTTCATTCATTACAAACTCATCATTCACAGATCATATAATGTCATAAATGTTTGTTCATTCATTTGTGGAGCGATCTGTGCAGTGCATTATGGGATGTCTCCTTGCTCTTCACCGACTGTAAGTTAGCATCAGAGGTTCCTATGCTAAAGGAACTACGATAGAAACCATACAGGCTCCTACTCCTGACTCCTGACTGCACTATTGGAACAGGAGCCAATTTCACCTATCCAGACTGAACCAGGACTAGAACTGGACTAAATCTAGATTAAAGCAGGACTTAAGCAGGACTAAAAACAGCATTAAAGCGGAACTAAAACAGGACTAAACCTGGACTAAAAACAGGACTAAAACAGGACTAAAGCAGGACTAAAACAGGACTAAAGCAGGACTAAAAACAGGACTAAAACAGGACTAAAACGGGACTAAAAAACAGGACTAAAAACAGGACTAAAACAGGACTAAAACAGGACTAAAAACAGGACTAAAACAGGACTAAAACAGGACTAAAACAGGACTAAAACAGGACTAAACGGACTAAAAACAGGACTAAAACAGGACTAAAACAGGACTAAAAACAGGACTAAAACAGGACTAAAACAGGACTAAAACAGGACTAAAACAGGACTAAAACAGGACTAAACCTGGACTAAAAACAGGACTAAAACAGGACTAAACCTGGACTAAAAACAGGACTAAAACAGGACTAAACCTGGACTAAAAACAGGACTAAAAACAGGACTAAAACAGGACTAAAAACAGGACTAAAACAGGACTAAACCTGGACTAAAAACAGGACTAAAACAGGACTAAAACAGGACTAAAACAGGACTAAACCTGGACTAAAAACAGGACTAAAACAGGACTAAACCTGGACTAAAAACAGGACTAAAACAGGACTAAACCTGGACTAAAAACAGGACTAAAAACAGGACTAAAGCAGGACTAAAACAGCACTAAAGCGGACTAAAACCGAACTAAAACAGGACTAAACCTGGACTAAAACAGGACTAAAAACAGGACTAAAACAGGACTAAACCTGGACTAAAAACAGGACTAAAACAGGACTAAAACAGGACTAAAACAGGACTAAAACAGGACTAAAACAGGACTAAAAACAGGACTAAAACAGGACTAAACCAGGTCTAACTTGAACTGTATTTTCCTCCAGAGTTCAGAAGAAGTGTTTCTGCCGAGCGAGATCCCAGTTCAAAATGAAGAAACGGTGACTAACCACATCCCCAGACCCTCCGATGGTGCGTTTCTCTCCACAATACAATGTTTAGTGTCACTTTTAAACGTCTAAATCCAATAACCTTCTCTGTGTTTTTGGTTTAGAAATGGATGAGATCACTCTGGACGTCCGGATCGAGGAGGCGGCTCAAACAGGTAACGACAGACGCACCAACAAATATGTTTAATACAGACGTTTGGAAGCTTAAATGAGCTGGTTTTAGTCAGGTTTTTGTTGTAATGCAAAAGTGAATGGGCAGAGTTACTAACAGAAATGTATCTCTTCTTCTCTCTCTCTCTCTCTCTCTCTCTCTTTCTCCCTCCTCTTTATCTACCTCTCTTATCTCTTCTGTCTCTCCTCTCACTGTCTGTCTTTCTCTGTCTGTCTCTCTTTTCTCTTTCTCTCCCTCTCTTTGTGTCTGTCTGTTCTGTCCCTCTCTCTGTCTCCCTCTTGTCTGTTTCTCTATGTCTCTCTCTCCCTACCTTCCTCCCACCCACTTCTCCTTCCCTTTTTTCTGTTTTTGTCTTTCTTCTCTCACTCTCTCTCCTCCCTTTTTCTCGTCTCCCTCCCTTCTCTCACCCCTCTCCCTGTCTCTTCTCTCTCTCTGTGTTTCCTTCCCTCTTCTTTCTATCTCTCCTTACCCCCAATCTCCTTCTCCCACCCCTTCTCCTTCCTTTTCTCTTTTTGTCTCTCTCCCTCCCTTCTCTTCCCCTTCTCCTTTTCTCTCTTCTCTCTTTTCCTTCCCTCTGTCTCCCTCTTGTTTCTTTCTCTATCTATTTACCTTCTCTCTCTCTCTCCTTACTCTGCTTGTCTCTTTCTCTCTCTCCCTTTCTATTCTCTCACTGTCTTATCTTTGTCTGTTGCTCTCTTTCTTTCTCTCATCCCTCCTCTCTCTGTCTTTCTCTCTCTCTGTTTATTTTTCTCTCCTCTCACTCTTATCTTCTTTTCTTTCTCTCTCTCTCCATCTCGTTTTCTCTGTCTCTCCCTCTTTCTTTCTCTCTCCTCTCTCACCGTTTCCTTTTCCTACTGTTTCTCTCTCTTGCTCTTTCCCTGTCTTCTCCTCCCTCCTTTCCCTCTCTCTCTCCCTCTCTCCTTTCTTTCTTCCCTCCCTCTCCTGTTTTTTCTCTTTCTCTCTCAATCTCTCTCCTCCCTCCTCTTTCTCTTCCTCCCTCCACTCCCCTCTTGTCATCTATGTCTCCATCTCTCTCTCTTTATTTCTCACTCTCTCCCTTCTCTCCTCTCACTGTCTTATCTTTGTTGCTCTCTCTCCCCGCTCTCTCTCCTCCTCCTTTTCTTCTCTCTCTCCTCTCCCTCTCTCTATCCTCTCTTTCTCGCTCTCTATCCCTCCTCCTTTCCTTCTCTCTCTTCCTCCTTCTCTCTCTCTTTCCCTCCCTCCTCTCTCTGTCTTTCTTCTCTCTCTCTCTCTCTCTCTCCCTCCCTCTCTCTCCTCTGCCTCACTCTCTCTCTCTCTCTTCTCCCCCCTCTCTCCCTCTCTCCTCTTCCTACGTCTCTCTTCTCTCTCCATCTCTTTCTTCCTCACTTTCCCCTCTCTCCCTCTCATTGTCTTATTTTGTTGCTCTCTTCCTTCCTTCCTCTCCCTCTCTTCCTCCCTTCCTCTTCTCTCTCTCTCTTTCTCTCCCTCCCTCTCTCTCTCCTCTCCCTCTCTCTTTCTCTTCTCTCTCTTCATCCCTTCTCCTCTCTCTCTCTTCTTCTCTCTCCCTCCCCCCTCCCTCTCTCCTCTCTTCTCCTCTCCTCCTCAGACTCAGACTCGTTCCGTGTGGTGGTGCAGTACTTGGGGCAGGAGGTGGCCCGTCAGCAGGTCTGCAGCTCTGACGTGAGGATCCAGTACCTGCGCTCGGCCGCCTGTCCTCCCTCCGCCGTGCCGCAGGGGGCGCAGTTCCCCCGCGTGCCCCTGCCCGAGCCCGCCCCCTCGCTGGGCCCGGGGGAGGACCTGTCCGCCCTCCACACGCTGCTGCCGTTCATGGAGAAGGGCATCGCGCTGACGTCCACGAAGCGCGGCGTGTACGGGAAGCGCTTCTGTCAGGGGCGCGTGTTCTGGACCGGGCCGCACTCTCAGCCCGGTCTGCACAAGATGGAGAGGAACACGGAGCCGGTGCTGCTCTTCTGCAAACACACTTTCAAACGACGTGAGTCTGGAACGGCAAAAACTATCGCAAACACACAGCTTAGGCAAAAAGAAAGTAGAAAGTTTGAATTTAAGTCTGTTTAGATCTGTTTAAACATGCTATTTTCAGATCAGCAGTATAGTGTTTTTTGAGGAAATGTAAACTGTTTAAATATTGCGTTAGATAAATGTGCTGACATTTGTCAATTGTAATATTTGAAGCTTAAATTGACTCCAGGAAGAGTAGCTGACGCAGTACGATGCCGATGCTAATGGAGATCTAGTAAACAGTAAACCTGAAAATCAAAAATGTGTCTTAAATCAACACCACATCACCTTGTCCAATCAAATTAGTTTATTGTGATGCACATAAAATAAAGAAGCTGATTGGTCGTCTGTCATTCAGAACAAAATCAAACTCATCTCACATTGTCCTGTCGTACACTGAGTGTGAGTTTGGTGTGACTCTTGCAAGTCTTAGAAAGTGCTTCAAACCAATGCGTCCTTGTACACAGACCTTAGACTAGTGCGAGCGCACCGCCGAGAGTCGCTTGAGTGTGCAGAAAGAATCCGTGGAGAGTCTATTTTTCCTGGAAGTCGCATCGGTCTGAGGCGCCTTTCAAGTCATAATACGAACATTCTTGTGGGAATTCATGAGAATCTATGCGGCTTTGAGCAAACACGGACCACAGTGGACTGCAGCTGGTGTACAGGGCACTTCACAAGAAACTTGTACGTGTCCCAAACCGAGCTCACCTCACAGTCTGTGTACAGGAGGCGTAAATTTGTTTTGCGCTTCATTCACTGATTTAGCAGAAACAGCATTTGTTCAGTCCTCGTGCCTCTCAGGTGGGAGAGTGGCTAGCACTCTCACAGTAGAAAGGTTGCAGGTTTGACTCTTGCATGGCCCAGGCCTTATAGTTTAGATTCTGGACTCTGGGCCTGGCCAGGCCCACATTTCTCGATTAGTTTTCGAGGCGGGCTGGGTTTGAGTCAAGATCCAGAGCCACTCACAGCGCAAAACCACTGCAGTGACAAAATGTGAGTGTTTGAAGTGGCCAGCTACGGCGTGAGAAGAGACGTGTTTGATGTGCAGAGTGAGGAGAAAGAGAGACAGAAGACTTGTGTTGTAGAACATACGCGCAGACCAAAGAAAAGAAGAAATGAGAGAAAGCTTATTAAGTGGATTGGTGCAGTTCTGGAGACACAATGTATGGCGGGATTTTGGGTCGACTGTGCATGTCACCTGCAGAAAGAGACATTGTCTGTACAGGAACAATAACGTGTAACTTTACCTCAACAACAGTCAATGTAGAAACGGAAACGGAAACATGAGGATTTGAGACGAGTTCATTGTTCATTTTTCATTGTTAGAGTAAAGAATCGGCAAATAATGATCCAGATGTTTGTGTTTTCAGAGCTGGACCTGTTCTGTGCAAATGAAGGAGAACGTCCTCAGTGCAGCTTCACTCTGTGTTTCGGAGAAGAGCTGAGTGAGAGCGAGGACACCAGCAAGAAACTCATCATAGTACAGGTAATTACACTGGTATTACTACTACAGAAACTCATCATAGTACAGGTAATTACACTGGTATTACTACCACAGAAACTCATCATAGTACAGGTAATTAACTATACTGTATATACTAATGCAACTACTACAGAAACTCATCATAGTACAGGTAATAACTGTTAAACTACTACAGAAACTCATCATAGTACAGGTAATAACTGTTAAAACTACTACAGAAACTCATCATAGTACAGGTAATTACACTGTTATTACAACCACAGAAACTCATCATAGTACAGGTAATTACACAGTATTACTACTACAGAAACTCATCATAGTACAGGTAATAAAACTGTTGTTACTACTACAGAAACTCATCATAGTACAGGTAATAACTGTTATAACTACTACAGAAACTCATCATAGTACAGGTAATAACTGTTATAACTACTGCAGAAACTCATCATAGTACAGTATTTAACTGTTATAACTACTACAGAATCTCATCATAGTGTGGTAGTAGGCCCCGTGTGCCTGCTGGTTGCCTATTGCACCCCTCACCTGCACGAACCTTTGGCCGCCTCTGACGTCCGCCGTCGTTTAGAAGCAGTGTAACGAGCGCCAGAATTAGCTCCATAATCATCTTTAGCACTTACTTTACTTTTCTTTTTGTTACTATTCAGTCCCCTTTGCCTCTTCATTTCTCTCCACACCATTGCTTCATTTAAAGGACTCTTACCAAACTAAAACATTGTTGTATTTTGTCCAAAGCTGCTGTGGTGATTGGTGCTGCAGATAAAAGCAGTGACAGTTTGGTAAATCTAACTACTGCCACGATTAGAAGGCAGGTGTGGTTTTAAATGTGTGAAAGAATGAGTGAGAGAATTTTAACAAATCATCCAATCAATTAGACACAAATAAAATTGTGTATTTATTCCTATTTCTTGTTTCTGTCACTCCTACTTAGTTCTTTTTGAAGCTTTCACCATAATAGTACAGTTAATAAATTATATGTAACTACTACAGAAACTCATCATAGTATATGTATTTAATTATATATAGTACTAATGCAACTATTACAGAAACTTATAACTAGTGCTGTCAAAGTGAACGCGTTAATCATGCGATTAATCATAAAAAATTAACGCATTAATCATGATTATCGCAGATTAATCACACACGTTAATTTGACCGCTCAGTACGCGCTTCAGGCGGAGGGAGCGCATACTGCGCGGAGGGATACCTGAAGGCGGCGCGCAGGTTGTTATTAGATCTGCGTAGTAGCTCAAGTGAAGCATACGCGGTGTAAAATGAATGGGGAGACAACGACCGGTGCGCTCGCCTCGGCAGAACTCGGCAGAACATCCCGACGGGACTCTAGATAAAACGAAGGTAGTGTGCATATATTGCAGTGATGAACTCTCCTTTCACGAAGCACAACAAGCTTGAAATACCACCTTAAAACCAAACATGTGTTTGAGGCAGCGGCTACAAGAGCGCTGCTACTAGACTAACTTAATCAAGCGAGCACGACAATGTTAACAAAAGCATCACAGATAAGTTAAGCAACTCTTTTGCTTAATGGAGCCACAGCATGTAGACCCACTAACATTGTTAAAGACCAAGGGACGCAAAATATCAATGATTATGCATATGGCCACAGGTGATCCCACAAGTTACCTTCCAGAGGAACAATCACAACCAGAATAAACCAACTGTAGAGTGAAAATAATAATAATTGACATATTCAAGTAATAAACATTGAATGTTAACGCATTCTAACGCATTTTCTAAATGTTGTGGTCTTTCATAGAATCTCTTTGAAAGTTTGCAATCAAGAAATTAACTGCGATTAATCGTGATTAATCAAAATTTGAAAGTGTGATTAATCTGATTAAAAAAATTAATCGTTTGACAGCACTACTTATAACTGTTTTTTCTTAGTGGGTCTTGAACACGACTTGATACAAAACATTTAGGCCCAGTTCAGAGAGGAGCTGCTCTATGCACTGCCCATTTGACTCCACCAGATAAAATGTATATTTATTTATGACACAAAAGACAAGACTCCTTCAGTCAGTTGTTCCAACCTGGGAGGGCATCCAGAGCTTTGTCTGCTGTTATTTGTGCAACTTTCTTTGTAAAAAGGACAAATGTACAGTGCAGACCAAAGGTTTGGACACACCTTCTCATTCAAAGACTTTTTTTTTTTAATTTTCATGACTATGAACATTGTAGATTCACACTGAAGGCATCCAAACCATGAATTAACACACGTGGAAGTGTGAAACAACTGAAAATATGTCATATTCTAGGTTCTTTTGCTTTGATTACTGCTTTGCACACTCTTGAATTCTCTTGATGAGCTTCAGGAGGTCGTCACCTGAAATGCTTTTCCAACAGTCTTGAAGGAGTTCACAGAGATGCTTAACACTTGTTGGTCCTTTTGCCTTCACACTGCAGCTCACCCAAACCATCTGGATTGGGTTCAGGTCTGGTGATTGTGGAGGCCAGGTCATCACTCTCCTTCTGGTCATTCATAGTTTGGATATCTTCAGTGTGAATCTACAATGTTTATAGTCATGAAAACAAAGAAGACTCTTTGAATGAGAAAGTGTGAGCAAACTTTGGTCTGTACTTTATGTCTGCAAAATGGATATGAAAATAGAAAACAGCAGAATTGTTGTTTGGTGGGTTGAAATAAATGCTTGTAGGTTTGAATTTTGATCATATAATACATTTGTTAGAGCTCAGAACAGAAAAATGCTGCTGCTGCATAAATATTTATCAGGACAGTGTCTAAACTTCTCTGTTACGTTGCATTTCATTTTGCAACAACTTTGAAGAACATCTCCTTGTTTAGTTTAGCTGCAGTTTTGTTTTCATTTCATGGTTACGTTTTGAGATTTTTCTATGTGACTATGAGACAGATTCACACGCAACAAGGACCATAAACAAGCTCAGTTTTGGAGAATATAAAACACACAGCCTCTTGTAGAAAAGGGAAGAATCAAACCTCTGTTGTCCAAAATCCTGCACAACAGTTGGAGTCAGACGTATTTAAGAACAAATGGACCACAGATGAGCCCAGTACAGCTCACGTGTTTAAATCATTCCAACGTAAAGCTGGAGAATCAGAGGAGCTTCACAAAAATGTCCAGTGTGGAGGGTTACATAAAAGCATTTATCAAGAACCTTCAGCGCCGGAGCTTCCCGAGGTCAAAGTCGTAAACAAAGATTAAACCCAGAATTCCGAAGCCTTCAGCCCGACACAATCAATCAACAGATGAGCTCGAATGTGAACCTGAAATAACAAAGTAGCTGAATGCAAAGACTTTCACTGGCGTCTACATTTCTGTAACATAACAAAGAATATACAGTATGTGCTGAAGTCTTTTTATGACATGCAGCTCAACTTCCTCTCCTAAATCCTTCAACACGGGGTTATACATTTGTTTATTTTGGATGCAGCTATGGCTTAAAAATCGACTACAACAAACATCAAAGTGAAACTGGAGAGGTCCACACAAGCTCAGCCAAACAAAAATGTATTATTATTTAATTCAGACGTACACAGTGGTCTCATGTTTTCACAAAGTTCTGCATTTATCATAGACTTTTTAGAGGAAAACACAAAAGTCTCCAAACCAACAACGTGATAGTTTAAAACAAATGTAATAGAAGTGGGACTTAATCAACAAAACAAATGATCAAACTTACAAAATCACCCCAAATAAAATTTGAATAATTCAAACGATAACTTATGGTGGACCCGATCTGTGCTAGGACACTCCACTGACCACCCGACAGAAGCTCAAAAAGCAGGACAGTACAGACCAAAGCAGGACAGGTGGTTACTGTACTTAACTACAAGCACAGGCGCCGATCTCATTGGTGCCTCAGGGCTCAAGCACCCACTCAGGCTTCTCTAAAGTGTGCGCATTTATTCGGTCATCCAGCGTCTTTCACACTCTGCTCTCTGTCAGCGCTGTCAGACTCGCTCTGGTGACTCTGGACCGTGTTCTGAGCCCTCTGCTGCTGTTCTGTCCTCTGCTCTGTGAGATCATGGTTTAACCTATAGCGTCAGCAGCTTTATCTTCAACTTGAGCGTGCATAGAGAACATCATCGCGCACAGTAAACAAGAATTGAGAGCGTATAAGTGAAATTAAGCGCAAACTTCCTGACACAGGGTTCCCACGCGTCCTGGAAAACCTTGAAAATCTGGAAAAGGATTAGCTTAATTTTCAGTCATGGAAAAACATGAGAATGAGAAAAACAGCCAAATGTCATGGAAAATATAATGTTTTTCTGGAAAATTATTTGGCTCAATAATAAAATGTATAACAGTGCGCAAACAAATAAACCAGATTTTTGCAATGTACAAACAGTAATAATAAAAAAATGCCTTTGTACTAATGTGAAACTGCTAAAAGTATAGGGTTTGCAAACCCAGATTGCAAAAACTTACATCCAAAATTTAATTTATCATTTTTTCACTTGGCTGTTTATCCAAATGTTTTAATTGGATGCATACGATTTTACAAAATAAGGTCAACAGTAGTTTGATTTTAGTTCAAAGGCCTGAGGTAAAAAGTGTCAAAAACCATGATTTTTTCTCATGTTCTTCAGCCACGGAAATCTGTAAAATATATCAGGTTGCACCAAAATTGACTTAATTTTTCAAAAACCTCAGGGGGAGGACCCCCAGACCCCCCACTCATGTTTTTCTCCTGCACCACTGCAAAAACTGTAACTGTGATGCTCATGAAACACCTAAAAAAGACTATCAAAGCAACTGCAGCTTTGCAAATTGCCCCGTCTGACAAAATCAATTTTGACTGAGAACTGGCCACACGACGGTTTTATATACTTTGATTGTCATAAATGTGGACTATTGGGCGTCACAAACTTGGCAAAACAGGCTAAATTTTGGTGATGTAGATGTCGTGATTACATAAAATCCTTGTTGCGAATGTCCTGGAAATGTCCTGGAAAATGTTCTTGGGATATGAGTGGGAACCCTGTGACAGTTTTCCTTGTTTTCCTTATTAAAAAACACGTGTACAAGTGATTAGTGGCTACGAATGTTAAATTCTTATGTAAAATGACTAAAAATAGCTTTATTTCAAGAAATCTGTTAGTTTTGGCCGTCAGATCTCCACACTCCTGTGAATCTGTGATCGACAGCAGCTCCTGTTTTGGTGACGTCACATCATGAATGAAAAATAACAGCGCGCTCAGATAGAAGCAAAGCAAAAGAATCAAACATTGTGCTAAGATACAAGCAGCGCGTGGTGTTATCATTTTGAGCTACGCCAACGCGCGCTGTCAGGAAGTTTGTGCTTATTTTCAACTTATACGCTCTCAAATCTTGTTTACTGCCCACAACTGTGTGCAAAGCAGAGCAGAAAATAAACTCTGAAACAAAGTGAGAGGGACGAGAATGTTGAGGTGCGATGTGATTCAGAACATAAGAGACATATGAAGTGACAAACTGCACTAGCGCCTCGTGCCACAAGAGCTGCTCAGAGTCAGGACAGCTGACGCAGTACGCTGCCAATGCTGATTTATTAAATTATAAACAATAAACCTGAAAATCCAATCTTCTTGAATTTATCTTGATGTATGCGAGGCGTTCCTCGAAGTGGGTCTGGTCACCACGTCTTCTGCTGCGTCTCAAATCAACTCCACATCACCTCTTCCAATCAAATTACTTTACTTTTGTAATGCACATGAAACAAAGAAGCTGATTGGTCGTCTGTCATTTAGAACAAAAACTTATTTAAATCTTTGTTTCTTGTCCAGTGTCACATCAGTTTGCCGTGGGCCGAGCAGCAGGTGGAGAACTGCGAGTCCATCGTTCGACCCATAAACCTCTACGCTGCCGACGCTGATGGGAATCTAATAAATAATAATAATAAACCTGAAAATCCAGTCTTCTTGAATTTATTTTGATGTATGCGAGACGTTCCTCGGAGTGGGTCTGGTCACCACGTCCTCTGCTGCGTCTCAAATCAACTCCAATCAAATGACTTTATTTGTGTGATGAACATGAAACAAACTCTACAATACAATACTCTAAAGTATCCTGTAAATGCAACACTTTGTAGAAAAATAGACCACTGTGTACTGTCTGAATCAAAATAAAAGCATTTTGTTTTTCTTCTAGAGCCAAATGCAGCGCTCTGATTGGTTGTGCTTGAGTGATCGCCTCCAGTCTCACTTTTCTGTCTCTTAAAATGTTTTAAAATGGTTAGTACAGTCAAAACATGTATATACAAGCCAAGGATAGTACAATAAGTAATTGGGAGAGCCAGGAACTAGTTATTTCAGACTTCTGCAGTGTGAAAATCAGAAACAAATAGTTTAGAATGAACTAAACAGACACGGCACCTTTAAGTAAGCAAGCAGCAGTGTTTGAGTCTTATTTAAGTCTGCGTTTCTTGTTGAAGTCTTTTTTTAAGTCTTTGTTTCTCGTCCCGTGTCAGATCGGTTTGCCCTGGGCCGAGCAGCAGGTGGAGAACTTCGAGTCCATCGTTCGATCCATAAACTTCTTCCAGACTTTGGCCGACCAGAGTCCCATGAGAGAGATCACGCTGGACCTGGAGCCGGTGATCGTGTGAGAGGCCTGAGGTCCGGGACTGAACCGGGACTGAACCGGGACTGAACCGGGACCACACTAAACCCAGGACCAAACACCACAGACTGCCAGAGGACGGACAGACTCTGGTCGGGCGATGTGACCCTTTTACGATCGGTTTAGTCTGATGTTGACCTGCTTTTGTGCAGTTTTAATCTTTAGCTCTTATAAAATGATGTCTGCAGGCAACGTAAAGACAGAACGTTTACAGAATCACTATCAAGGCTGTTTCTGACGTCACATCGCCCGGTCGGTTTGGAGGATCCTGAGTTATTTTGCTTTAATTTAGATCAAATCTCAAGGTACACTACACATTTAGACTCGCCTAAAACTTGAAATCAGAATTTGAATCTGGATTTGAGCAGTTTTAGCCCGACAAGACATAAATTGTAGAATGTATTGTAGAATATTTCTCTGGTTTCAAGGCATTTCTAACTAATTTTCAGAGATATTTGCTAAAAAAAAAAAAAAGTGCCAATGGGGTAAGTAGGCCTATACTGCAAAAAGTGAATTTCAAGACAAGTTAAAGTTGCTTGATTTAACCTTGATTTATTGTAGAGACATAAATTATGTGCACGGTAGCAGAGTGGTTAGAGCTCTGGCTTCCCAATAAGGAGGTCGTGGGTTCGACTCCCGGGTCGGACCATATCAACATCTCACGATCTCTCTGGGTGGAGTTTGCATGTTCTCCCCGTGTCACCGTGGGTTTTCTCCGGTTTCCTCCCACCTCCAAAAACATGCTGTTTAGGTTCATTGGGCATCACTGTAAATTTCCCTTAGTGAGTGAATGAGAGAGTGAATGATTGTCTGTCTAACCCTGCGGCAAGTTGGCCACTGTCCAGGGTGTTCCCCGCCTAAGGCCCAAAGTCACTGGGATAGGCTCCAGTCACCCGCAACCCCTAACGGGATTAAGCGGAAGAAAATGAATGAATGAA
Source organism: Mugilogobius chulae (assembly GCA_038363315.1). Lineage (NCBI taxonomy): Eukaryota > Metazoa > Chordata > Actinopteri > Gobiiformes > Gobiidae > Mugilogobius > Mugilogobius chulae. The sequence continues at coordinate 3,541,521 of CM076416.1, read as the reverse complement.
CATAAATTATTTGCCTTGTTCCAAACTGTTTCGAACGGATTTCAAGACATTGTTTCTTGTTTGAAGACAAATTATTTGCCAATGGGTTAAGAAAAATGTTCTCACTACTATGGCACATTTTTGTTCTTATTTTAAGCCAAATTTTCTAATAACCAGTTAAAAATGTCTTGAAACCAGTGAAATATTCTACATTACACAAGCAATTAAATCTTATCCAGTTAAAACAGCTAAAATCTGGATTAAAATTCAGATTTCAAATCATTTAGAGCAAGTTTGTGCGTAGTTTGGCAAATAATTTGTCTCAAAGTAGGAAGCAAAGTTGTTGTTTGAAACCAGGTAAATGATCTGGGTCTTTACAATAAATAGAGCTTAAAATGCTTGAAATTAGGGTTCAAATCCTAGAATCAAGCCATTTTAACAGATTGTTATTATAGTATTCATAATTTATCAAGGTTACCATTCATATTCCAAAAACATTTTCCAGGCCATTTATAATGAGAATTTTATGTAATCACGACATCTACATTACCAATATTATCCTGTTTTGCTAAGTTCATGTAGTTCACAACTATGATAATCAAGGTATAACAGCAGTTTGGCCAGTTCTCTGAAAATACGATCTTTTTTAGTGTGATTGCGGCGCATTGAAATTACAATCTCTCAGCAGTGGTGCAGGGTGAACAAACATGAGCAGGGGTCTGGGGGGTCTTTCCCCAGAGATTTGTAGAAAAAATAGTTTAATTTTAGTACATTTGGTACATTTTACAGGTTTCTAGTGGCTGGAGAAAATCTGAATAAATTATGTTTTTTGTAGGCTGTAGTTCTTTAGTCGTTTAGTCGATTAATGGTCGATGGGGCTTTAGTCGACCAAAATTTGTATGAGTCGACCCAGTCCGAGCCGCGCACGTCGTGTCCGAACCCGACCGGAACTGTGCTAAGCCGAGCCCGAAGAGAGCCGTCCCCCCACTCACTGAACTGTGGCATTTAATGACAGAAAAAGCTTCTTATGATGTCAACGTGTTTAATGTAAGTGTTCTCGCCGCTAAACGCGCTTCCTCCACTCTCTCTTCTTTCTCTCTCTCTCTCTTCTCTTCCTCTTTTCTTTTTTCCGAGGGTAACGGCCTTTTTCTGCTTCTTCCTACCTTTTACTTGATCCGCGGATGAACGAAAGACGTGCCTTCCCTGTCTTTCGTTTCCTTTCTCTTTTTCTGCTCGCGCTTATTCACAAGTTTCTCTCTCTCTCTCTCTCTCTTTCTCTCTCTCTCTCTCTCCTCAGTCTCGCGCCGTATAGTTGGCCACTTAAACGCTGACTTTTTTTTATCACTGCGGTGGTTTTGCGCTGTGTTCTGACGCGGCTGTCAATCATCCGCGAAGCGCACGTGTTCAGTACGGCTCTACGTCTTGGCCCGAACCCGGCCGGCCCACATTTCTCACGTAGTTGTCGGGCCTGCACGGGCTCGGGCCCAGAATCTAAACTCTAAACACACTGTGTCATATTCATTTTCTGTGTAAATTGTTGTTTTTGCATGAACTCCATTGCACTTTTGCCTTTTTGCGTCAGATAAATTGTCAGATCAAACTATATTTTTTTAGCTTCAGAGCTTTAGCCACGCCCCTTTTTAGTCGACTAATCGGTCGATGGACATGTCTTTAGTCGACCAAGAATTTCTTTGGTTGACTACAGCCCTAGTTTTTTGATGATACGTTTACCTCAGGCTATTGAGCTAAAATCAATCTACTGCTGAGTCGACTGTGTAAAAACAAACAAGTGAAACATCTGATTAAACAGCCGAATCAAAAAAATATAAATTAAAGTCAGGAGGTGCTGAGGCTTATGTTCTGATCATGTTTCAGTGATTCCCAGTGGAGTTTTGCTCAAAATTTTGCTAATATCAGGTTGTGTAGAACATCTTCATGACTGGTCTTTTATTTCACACTGCTTGTTGTTAATGACACGACTCGTTATTTAGGCACTAGAGATTGAGAAAGAGAAAAACTTTCTCAGCGTTTTTGCGCACTAGAATACATTTTATGAATAGATCTCAATAATTTTCCAGAAAGTTTATTTTCCATGACATTTGGCTGTTTTTCTCTTCTGGAAAATGGGTTCATCATTATCCAGGTTTCCCAGGACGCGTGGGGACCCTATTTATAAACAGTTGTTGGATTGAAAACACACACAGATGCATTGACACGAGACTAGAATTACACGAGAACGTCAAAGTTTGGAGAATTACAGGAGGTAAAAATTTGGGTGATACTTTACAGACGATTCACACGGACTACAAACTCAGATTTTATAATTATTACAGTTTACATGAGGTAAATATGATGCCATCTTCAGATAAACACTTTCAGTCTAAACTCAGGATCCTCCAGAGTCAGAATCCACTAAGCAGCTGTTTTTTGTTTTTCATATTAAACCAACTGTAAGCACTTAGCTGTAGCACTTTGAATGAACCTTGTTAAACCTAAAGCCCATATGACAGATTATTTACTGTAACAGTCGTAGTTTCACAGCCGTTAAGTTGAAGAAATTTACAAATAAAAGTTAAAAATTACAAGATAATTCACACACAACTGAGTTTAAACAATCATTTATCTCACTATGTCATGTTTACTTGACAAAAGACAATTCTAAATCTCATTGAAACAAACAAGCTGCTAATCTAATCATGTTCTCTGTGTTTTTGTGAAAAAGTGGACTAACCTGTCATATGGGCTTTAGAATGTGTCTTTGTGTTTTTGTCCTAAACAGTGGAAGTATGTTGTGACTGGAAACACTACATATAACCTGTGTATTTATGTTACATTAGACTTTCAATATAAATATGTATCTACAAACTCTCTTGTCTCTTTGAAACGTTTTAAAATCTTGATCAGAAGGTCGACTGTTTAATTCTTTGCAAACTAATTAATGGTGTCTCAAAGCACAAACTAGATTTTATTAAAATGTAAAAGTGTTTTCCGCTTCTTTGAAAGTCGGTCGCGGAGGCAGCAGTCTGAGCAGGGAGGCTAGGCTTCCCCTGTCCACACACTTCTTCCAGCTCCTTCGGGAAATCCTGAGGTGTTCCCAGATGAGAACATGTCCTGGATCTTCCTCCAGGTCTCCTCCCGGTAGGACATGAACACCTTAACAGGGAGGCATCTGGAACTGACGCCTGAGCCACCTCAGCTGGTCCCTCCGGATGTAGAGGAGCAGTGGCTCTACTCTGAGCTCCTCCCACTCTCTCTAAAGGCCCAGCCCTGCAGAGGAAGCTCATTTAAACCGCTTGTATCTGTGATCTTGTCCTTTTGGTTGTTACCAATTTACTGACATATTCTGTCAATGTTCCAGAAATGCTAAACTAAATTATCCTCAATAATCAATTACCGTCATTTACTTGATTCGGCCCAAACAGAAAATAATATGAAAATGCTCGTTTTGAAACAAAAGTCAGATTACCTAAAGTTGTTAATAGTTTTCTTTAATATTTCATTAAATAATTCAAAAAATATTTTACAGTTAAAGCAGAACAAAGTCTTCAGCTGAAGGAAACAAACTACATTATTATAATTTGTACACTTGTTGTTTTTCAAAGGGTTTTACTACATTTATCCGCCAGGGTCAAAGGTTATGTAAAAAAAAAAGACATTTTAACACATTTCAAAGCAGTCATTTTGAAATATTGTCTACCGTTTTAGAGAAATCATAGTTTAAAACACAATTGTTTTATCATTTTACAAAATTCTATTCCTTTTTAAAAACTAACACTACTAACTCAATATTACAGCTGTGAGACTTTAGCCATGTTCATGTCACAGAATGTACTTTTTGTTGGTTTAAGTATTTTGATAAGTTATACAGTATACAAATAAAAGTGGGTAATTGTTTTCCCCGAAACTTTTGAACGAATTGTTTGCAATTTACTAGGGATGCACCGATTCAGTTTTTCTGTTCCGATACCGATCCCGATATCTTGGAATTAAGTATCTGCCGATACTCGATATTAACCGATACTAATATAAGGACTGAAACTGCTCTTTTTTTCTTTTCAAAACAACAAATTTGATCATATTGTGTTACGTAGCTGTTATTTATGAACAAAATCTCAAACATTATGAAGGTTCTGGAACAACATTGGCCAAGTCTCATTATGTCCAATTAGAGACACTATGAGCCGATACCCAATCCAGCTAAATGTACTAGATCGGCAACGATATCCGATCCTAGTATCGTATCGGTACATCTCTACAATTTACTGTATATCTTAAAGCGAACCCTGGATATAATCACATGTTTATCCTAAAACACTTATAATATCATCACTTATATAAATACAGGACAAATACCTTGGAAGTATTTGTGTTTTATTAAACTAGTGTTATGAAGAAATGACATGGAGGCTGCCATTTTGTGCAGTTATGACATAAAACAGTGTTGTCAGGTAACAGGTAACTAAGCAACATGAATTCCTGGGTTAAACCTTGTCAGTTTGAGCTGGAGTTGGCCAAATACAGAACGATTATGTGGAATCTAGTGAAACTGAAGATAATCAAGAGGAAGAGGCAAGAACTGGACACTGTCAGAGGTGTTTTTGTTTCAACTGTTCACCGATCAAACCACAGGAGTAACCATGGAAACACTATTTTATGTCATCAACCAAAATGGCGGCTCCCGTGGCTTGAAAACAACATAAACAATGACAATTTTATAAAAAATAGTAAGCAGTTATATATTTGTTTGTAATTTATTTTAATAAGCATGACCAGTACTAGTGTTTTAGCCACATTTGTCTTAATATCCAGGGTTCCCTTTAAGAAACGTGGTTCAAACTGTTTGCAATTGGAATTAATAAAGTTTATATTTCTCTATCAGCAGGTACAGTATTAGTTACTCTCAATACGAAAAATGAAGTGACTGCAGATGAAATGTTCGTGTGTGAAAACCCTTCTAGACTCTGCAGCTCAGTTTAGCCTGGTTTGAATCGGGTTTAGTCCAGTCTGAGTCCCTTTAGAGTCCACCTGTAGCCTGGTCCGGTCTCTCAGATGGCGCCGTTGGCCGGACACGACAGCTCGCTGATTCTGTGGTTGAGCTTCTGATTGGTCCAGTCTCGTGTGATGTCGTCGAGGTGCGAGTCGAAGTCCACCAGAGTCATGTGATCTCCGGAGTCCAACAGCTGCGACGCCACGGCCCGAGTCTCCTCCCACTGACGCATCATGATCCTGGACCAAACAAAGAGACACAATCAGACGCTTCTGCCACTTTAAACGACGAATGCAAGGAGAGAGTCAAGGTAAAACGTCAAATATTTCAAATAAATACTCAGTGACAGTGACAGTGAGTTGTGGTATTGTTACAGAAAACATGTTAAAGACGTTACAAATCAGAGGAATATTTCATCATAGGACACGTGTGTATAAAAAGAGATGTGTTTGTGTCTAAATGCTAATGCTAACAGGAAATGCTTGTAGAAACAGAAGTTAACTATTTTACATTTAAACAAAAAACTGACATTCCGTGCACAGAGCCAATTGTGCTAGGGCACTGGACCCAAGCCACCACCACTGGGCAGCACTGGTGAGGCCACTCCAGATGACCTTACTGTGACCCATGCAGCCTATAATAACAGGAGCATTGATAGGTTTGCAAGTTCTTCATATCAATAAAATGGTGAAGGAAGCAACAAGGACCAGTGGGGAAATCGGAAGATGGCAATAGTTGGACACAAACACGGGGAAGACAGCTCGCTTTTACCGGGCGCAGACACTTGGACAGCTGTCCTGCCCGTTCACGCTCGAATAATACTTGTTGTGGAGCGCTTCAAACTTTCTTTTTTCTAAACACACAAATTTCAATGGACTAATCGAATCTTTAGCACCTGGAGAGGCTTTGGAAGGTTTGTTTTGTGTCTCCTCATCTGAAATACGCAGGAAAGAAACTAGGGATGCACCGATCCGATACCTGGATCGGATATCGGTGCCGATCCAGGACATTTTGCTGGATCTGGTATCGGCTCCATGATATCGGTTCAGCCGATACCATTGCTGTGCCTTTAATTGGACATAATGAGACTATTTTACAGGCTGGTGTTGATCCATTGCATTTCATAATATTGGGCATTTTATTCAGATTAAGTTGTTAAGTTGTGACTTACACTATAAACAACAGTTACATAACACAATATGACCAAATGTATTAAGTTTCTATAAGAAAAAGAAGCAATTTCAGTCCTTTCACTGGTATCAGTTGATATCGAGTATCGGCAGATAGTTAAAGCCAAATATCGGGATCGATATCGGAACAGAAAAAGCTGGATCGGTGCATCCCTAAAAGAAACTCTGGACACTGTTGGTGAGACAGTGAGAATGAAAGGTACTTTGACGTCTTCTTCTGCGGTCTTAAAAGTGCGCGCTCATATTACTGACGTTAACTGTCTTCGTTGACAACTGTTTTTTTCCTGTTTACACTGCGGTGCATCCACTGAACCAGCTCTACCGAAACTACCTCTTGAATCGTATCCAGTGGAACGCGGATTCAATGAACACGTAGCTCGTTGTCGCGTAAAGAGAAGACAATCTGACATAGAAACGTCTCGGATTCGTGAAAACTCATTGTGTATTAACTGCCCCCAACTTGGTTTTAAATAAGAATGGTTTCTTCGCCTCAATAATCCAGGGTATCCAAATTCAAACTTTTTTTTGCTGTGAATATTGTTTAAATTCGCAAAAGTAAGAATAGAGTTGCAGAAAAGAATTAATGACAAAGACAAACTCCAAAAGCTAAATCTCAGTCTTGTTTCCTTTAGTTATCGCTGTGTTTTCAGTTCTGTAAAGGCTTCATTACATTTAGTCACAGGTGTGGTTGTTTCTTACGTGTGTTTGTCTTTGAGCGTCCACCTCGAGTCTTTGCGTTCGTACATGACGATGGGAGGAACTCTGTAGTCTGCAGACATTTTACTGCCGTCCAGCTGTGGAGCAGAAATAAACTCAGATGAGGCAAAAATATCCATCTAAATACAGTTATTTTTACATATTCTTTAAATTACCATTAATAAAACGGCTCCGTCAAACTGCTCTGCGATTTTATCTGCGATCTTCAGCGCACACGGAGTCGGGCTGAGGGAAGACAAAAGGCTTAAAATTGTGACTAAATGTATTTCTTTTTAAATAAATGTTTTGTTGTTGTTTTTGTACCTGCTGTCGGACACACAGGCATTAGCTTGATAATATCCCACAATCCTCTGCTGCGTCTGTGAACACCAAACGTCGACCTGAAACAGAAGAAGAGGAGAAGTTTTAACAATTCTCATCTAGAAAGTAGAATTTTTTCACTCAACGTTTTAAAAATTTGGAAAAATTTTTCTACAAATTACAAAATCGCGGGAGAAAAGGAGCCCTGAAATGTATAAGGGCAAAAAATATATAAATAATGCATTGGATTTACACAGTCCTTTTTTTTAACAGGATCAGGCTTTGATAAACTGATATGGCTGAACAATTGCAATCTATAGTTTTACCACAAGATGTCATCCAAGCCCAGGTTGTGCAGCAGCTGTCAGTGTCAGTAACAATTCAACATCTGGAGTGGATTATTTGTTATTTAAAAGATTTCAATTAACAAATCTAGGTTCTAGGCTCAGATCTGATCCACAGCTCTATAGAGGGATTATTTGTTTTCTCAACACAGGAGATGTGACGACCCAGAATGCAGAAAAAGCTGCGGCTGATTGACACACAAGCTGTAGCAACAAGACGAGCCAACGCTGTTGTCAGCCAAGAGTTTATCACTGTGTGAAAACAAAAGTTCTGCTGCTAAATCAATGTTTGTGAATGAAATTCGATCCTACGACCAATAAACGTTACAATCAGGTGAAAAAACTGCGCTAAAAACACTTCAGGAGCTTCAGGAGACAAACGTCTGTCAGACCTGTTCAGACCTGATCCAAACAATTACTCTTGTCCTGTTAAGTTGTTTTATTCAAAGATGTTTCCCTAGCCGACTAGACGGACAGCGTCTCTTTCTGCAGGCAACATGTGCAGTAGAGCGGAAAGTGACGTTGACCCTCTATAAAGGAGACTTGTGTGTGTTCTTCCCATATACTGTATCTAGTAATAAACTCTTCATTCATTTTCTACCGCTTGTTCCCGTTCAGAAATTGCGGGAGACTGAAGTCTACACCAGTGACTTTGGGCCTTAGGCAGGGAACATCCTGGACAGTGGGACCTTGTAACAGAGTTAGAGACAGACAACCATTCACTCTCTCATTCACTCACAAATTTACAGTGATGCCCACTTACTCTAAACATGCACGTTTTTGAGGTGGAAGAAAGCAGGAAAAAAAAACGATAGTAACACAGGGAGAAATCCTACCCAGAAAGATAATAAGATACTGACTTTAGGGCTGTACTCAATGTATCGATACGACGATATATCGTGACAAGCTCATTGGCTATACGCGTATCGTTACAGGAAGGTGTATCGGGATACGTATCGGCATACTTAAATTTATATAATTTACACTTATAAACCTGGACAGCAGGTTTAAGGCTGAAACTATTTTGTAAGACACTTGTATGTAACATAAAGAGTAGTTTGAAAATACAATTCCTTTGCATTTGACACTTGATACGTGACATATTCTATCAGGATTTACGTGTATTGGGATATGTATCGTATCGGAAGGCACTTGGCAATACCCAGCCCTAACTGACTTGTCTCAACTCAGGAGTCAAACCCACAATCTAACCACTCTGCCACTGCGACATGTGTAAACCAGTAGTTTACATTTTGTTCATAATAACACACAAAACTGATCTAAAACAACACAGAGCTATAAACAGGACTTTTGGGTTCCTGTTCAAAACTGCAGAAGTGGTAAGAAACCTCTTCATCATAAAATCATTTTAACCTGAAATTTTTTTAACCCTACATTGTTTTAGTCAGAATCTGAATAATTTCAAGTAAATAATGTTTATTAGAACAATGTACAAATATATTATTCACAATGGCAGAGGTGCTTGTACCAGATTCTGGCTTTACAACTAATTTCCATCAGTAGTTCTGAAAGAGAGAAGAGGAGCTACTGGACATGTTTTAGTGGTAGTGGAAACCAGAGCACCCACAGGAAACCAACACTGACACGGGGAGAACATGAAACTCTACTAAGAAAGGCCCAGGCCGCCCAGGACCTTTTCGCTATGAGACCACTAACCTGGGATAGGTGGTAGGTGAAAACGGGACATTTCTGAGCACTTGAGCATCAGCTATATGAAAAGAATTTTATACATGCAGGAATCAAACCAAAAACAACCGTGAGAAAACTAATCAGACTGTGGCTACAAACTAAAAAAAGTGTTTGTACCTGTGTGAGGGCGAGCTGTGTGATGGGAGCCAGCGACAGGTGCGAGTGCAGCAGCGGCACACAGTCGGTCACACACACAGCGCCCCCTGCAGAGCTGGAGGAGAGCAGCAGGCCGTTCACGCTGCAGCGAGGAAACAGGGCGGCGTGAAGGTACATCTTCACATACGCCTGACAGGACAGCTCCACCTCGGCCATTCTGACGGATTAGACTGGAAGAGAGAAATGTGATTATTTACACTGAAGAAGGACCTGCTGGAGAACATAAAGGTTTGCATCACAGATTTTCAATATATTTCATGCAGTGTTACTGAAACTGTGAATCACAAACTTGAGACAAAGGAGGGAGGTGTTAGACAATGAGAAAGAAAAAAAAAGAAATCCTGACTAACGTAATCCTAAATGGTAAATGTCCCGAAAAGATATTTTGTTTTGCAATAATCGTAACAATAAAATTTGGTATTGTAACATCCTTAGCATAAACATGAAATAGTTTATTCATTTGGAATCTCTAAGAAACCATTTGTTTTGAAGAACTACATGTCATTTGGGAAAATACTAGATATTTTTTGTGATAGTTCAGTGTTTCCCATAAATAGAGGAGTCTATGGTGAGCTGCTCGATTCAATATGAAGTCCATTGAGATGACTGTTGTTGTTGTTGTGATTTTGGGCTTTATAAAAATAAATGAAACTGAATATGCAGAGAGCAAACAGAAAAAATGAAATGGGGGTGACTCATCACATGGACATAAACTGATGAAAATATATGTGTTCTCACCAACACCAATAAGTTAAGGCTAAAAATTACAATTACGCGATTATACAATCTGTGTGATCATTACCAGCAATAATCATAAATTAAATTGAAATCCGATTAATTGCACAGCCCTACGGTGGGCCCCATAGTCAAAAACAAGCTGAACAGTAAACTGGTGGTGAAATAGTTATACTAGGGCTGGGTGATCTGGGAAAAAATATAATTTTTTTTCTCATATTGATCAATTTCCATTTTCGTTTACATTTTGTTGAACCTTTTCAAAACCAAATGAAAAACGCCATTCATGAACATAAACAAAACAAAACTTTTAATATGCCCCAATTATTAGATTAAAAAAAACTGTACATCAATTTTTAATTCTCAAAGTTTGACTTTTGCTCCAAACGACACACACTGTAGTTTGGAGCAAAAGACAAAAGATTTTAGTTTTTTCGATTCAAAACCCACCACCGAATAAATGACGATTCGGTTTGATTCAGTCTCGATTTTTTGATTAATGGCCCAGTCCTAAATTATATTTCGGCCTGTAGCTTTGTAACAAACATATGTAAGTAATTATATTTAATCCACAGGGAATCCATAAGGAAAGTGTTTGATCAGTAGATGCAATAAGTGACTTTTGTAGTAATCTTTAACATAAACAAAGTCTCTGCTCGAACCTTTGAGAAACACTGTAGTTAGTGAACAATGACATTTAGCTTTTTCTTGCTTCTATTTTGGAAAGAGGAAACATACGAAATATTCTTATTACATTATTAATTTTTCCAATAGATTTTTGTGCTCAAATTTGTCTTTCTAATAAAATTTTATAATTCATGCTAGTGTTAGACTGGACTGAACAGGAAAGAACCAAAAACACAATAGAACGTTACATCTTCTCTTAACTTTAATGAAAATAAATCATTTCACCGAGCCAACTATACTGAAGTAAAGGTTAACCAGGTGTATTTGTACTTTTTGCGTAAGTAATCTTAAACAGAACTTAATACAGATCAATAATGAATATAAAACAATGCCGAGGCGGAGCATTTATATTTGATCGTAGCTTCAATTTGAGTAAACATCATTAAAAACAGAAAAACACATAAACATAACGCTGAGTTTGTGTTCATTGCAATTACAAAACATGCAAACAGGAGCATTTACTAATTCTATCGTGCATTTTAAGCCGTAGACGTAACATGGCTATCATAACATTAACAATAACAGTGCTAAATGTAATAAACTAATCATTTTGCATCGAGCTAACTGTTAGCATTAGCATGTTAGCATCACTAAAAACGGAAATAGAACTTACCGGACACAAGTCAAAACACAAACTTTACTTCTACTTGTAGCCTGTGCGTGAGTGTTTGTTTCAGAATTATAAAATGTATCTGTTCATTGATATTTTCGTATATTTTATTGCAGAAATGTCAATGCTAAGCTAACGGAGAACAACTGACAGTGCGTAAAAGGACGTCAGGCGAAGTCCCACCCAGACGCTAAAAGGAGAGATCTGATTGGATGTCTGTTTATCAAACTGGATTCTAATTGGTTGAAAACGATGAATTGGTTTTGAGAAACACAGCGCCTCTACTGGACTGGAATGGTAAATACATATAAATATTTAATACACGTGTATGTTGATTTGAGAAATTTGAATTGAAAACAACTCTTTTGAGCTCCACAGCTTAAAAAATAAGAAGAAACAGAATAACAGTTAGGGTTCACAAATGTTGAACTTTATTATTTGTGTCATACATTTTATTAAATGCTTATGCGCGTTTGTTTTTCATAATAATGCATTGGATTAACACAGCTGTCTTTATGACACCAAAAGACGCTTAACGTTTCTGCATTATTCATTCACTCCACACTGGATGGTGGCGAGGTATTCTTGTAGCCACAGCTGCCCCTGAGACAGATGACAGAAGGAGGCTACTTATGCCTCTGACCACCATCACCCATTCTCACACACACCAGATCCAGACTAGGCAATGTGGGTAAAGTGTCTTGCCTAAGGACACAAAGACAGTTTTCCTTCTGTCCTCCCATTGTGGCAATCGGGGCCTCCAGGAGTCTCCCATTAAAGTCCTGCCCAGGCTCAACCTGCTTAGCTAATGAGACCTGACGAGAACAGGCTTTGACAGGCTGGCAAGGCCACAATTGGTGACAAACTTTTTATATAAAAATATATATTTTTTTTCAATTGGTGACAACCATGACGTCTTTTATATTGATCAATGACGTCACTTTCTAAAACTATGTGAAACTATTTCAGTGTTTCCTTCAGGTTTATTAGTTTATCAAAGGGCTGGTTTGGAAAATATAGGCCTATATAAAGCTGGTTTTTAATTATTACTGGTAATCTTGATTTTAATGCACTTAAAGTAGCTAAACTCTTTTTTTAGGACATTTAAGCTGAAGTTCTCAAGCAAAGAAAACAAACAAACAAAGGGTGGCGGTGCAGTTAGCAGGGTGAAGCGCCCTGCTTGTAGAAATGTAGAGGTATCTCTGTTTTTTAATTGCCGACAGTAAACAGTATAGGCCAGCCTATTGTCAGAATAATAAGACTTTTGCCATTTAAAATAAACTAAATGTTGAACAAAAAAAAGTGCAATCATTTACTTCTCATGAAAAGCTCGTCTCCGTCTCTCCTTTGTGCTTCCTGTTTGGAGTGAGCAGTGCTTGGTTGTGGTGGCCAAGTTCCATTCTTCACCTTTGTTACTATTACAATACACATTTGAAAAAGTAAAACAAACAAAAACAAATGGGCAGTAGTTAAGAAGGACATGCTCAAACTATAACTCTTCAAACAGACTGTAAACAGGTTGCTAAATACACAAACTGGTCTTTGTACTTTGGCGTGACCATGGCGAAGTGAATTAAACAACCCAAAAGCTTTGCATTACACTTTTAACACATGTCGATATGTGTTGATACTGTCTATCACAGTGGTTCTCAACCTTTCAAATGCAGAGACAGATGTAGATTCCTTTTTGCTGACTCCAGATGAACCTGTTGAGTTTCTTATGTTCCAAATAAAATCATAAAAAATTATAACACTAAAGACAATTATCTCGGTGTGAGTTACCGATATTTATGTTTGGTTGTTTTGGGTGTTGAGACTGAAAAAGGTTGAGAACCACTGGTCAGACACTGCTCCTTCTCGTTAAATTCTTCCTAAAACTATCACTCCTTTGCAAAACACTAATGGGACGTTGTCCTTTTCTACTCGACCCTGTTTCCTCTAGCCCAGTTTCTCTGGGACCAGGTACTTTATTTAGTACCTGCTTGGCTCTGGTTCTAACCAGATGAAACTACAAACAAATTCACATTCAAACATATAGAGCTCGGGATAGTGACAATACTTATCAATAGAACAGTCAGTTAATGTTAAACTGAAGGAAATTTAAATGGCTAAAAAACAAAAATAAAATTGTTTATGATAAATAACCAATAAATGATGATAAATTTATCAGCACTTGACCCAGCAGTTTATTGAGTTGTTCCACAGCGGTTTTGTTCACTTTTTTGTATTGTTTTTGGTAATGTATTGACCCTATTTTGTCCCGCCCACTTAGCTTGGAAATGCACTTCCTGTTTACCTCTGTTAAGGTAGCTAACGTGTTTGTTTGTCTGCCTTGTGGTGCAATTTTAATTAAATATAAAGACAGTTAAAATAAACCCATTGACTGAATTCTACAGGCAAAATGCAGCTAAACAGGAAGTGCACGTCCTAGAAGAGTAGGCGGAACAAAATAGGGTCAATACCTATGGCAGTTCAGCAAAGGTAAATGCTAGAATAGTTGGATCTGGAGGGACGCTGAGTAAGTTTAGGAAAAGGGTTGGGGCAACGGGTAAGGTTAGGGAAAAGGTTTGGGAAAAGGTTATGATAAAAAATATAACAGTTTACGTCCAGTTATAAGCTCATTACCATGGCAACCAGCTCACTTCTGTTCATCCGGACTAGACTACCTAGCACTAACCTGCCAATAAACGTGGCGTATTTGCAATTATTTCCATGGTAACCGTTGTCACTTCCCGAGCTCTATTCATCCAGTTTAAATAAAATACAATAACCAAACATAAACACATCATGACAGTTCATTGAGGCACAACTCCTCACCTTGCCAGTGACTTTGGAAAGTGCGAAAACAGGAAAGTCGATTAAATTAAATGAGCTTCCAAGTAAATTGCCAGCCTGGACAGCCAAACAACTTCAAACAACACTTCATAAAGAGATATTTAGTCTGGTGTTGCATTATCTAAACACTGTTTGAATGTATTTACTGATTTTAAGACAAAGAAATCTGTCAGAAACTATGCTCAAGCCAATCAAAACCATTACAACAAGCCACAACGCGGTGATTAACGAGCTTAATGTTTATTTAAAGCCAAACTGTTATACTGTTAAATTAATTTCATTGATTAACAGGGACGAGACAATATTAAAAATAATATGGAATAGGGATTTATCGCGACAAACTCATTGTATATCGATACAGAAAGATGTACAGAGATATGTATCAGGATACCTTAAACTCACACATTTTTAATTTTTTAACCTGGACTGCTACTTTTAACAAACTTTTTAGTTATAAATTAATAACTTTAGAGCTTTCCACTTAAAAGTATATGATAGATGCAGCACTTTGTGAAAAAATTAAACCACTGATGCCTTGTCCACGATCTGCATACACATGGAGCTGGGTTAGGATTTGTGAGCGTCCACATGAATTAGTAAACCAGCCTGAAGCTGGTGTAATGTTTGTAACTGACCAGAGTGTGGCGCTGTGACACTGACACAGAAAGGAACAAGAAATGACACTGAGCAGCGCAATAAAGTTGTTTAACGTAAACATAAACTTAGCGGAATGTTTTTTAACTTCACAGAAAGTGGATTTATGCTTCAGATTCTTTGGAATATTTTGACAAAGCTTTAAAACAGGTTTAATAGAGATTGTCGTGGATTCGTTTGATTTTAGCTTGTTTTCTGTGGTTTATGGTAAAATGAGACGCAGATTTTCACAGTGAACTCTTTGGGGCAGTGATGTCGTCAGCGTAACTGCGGAGATGCTAAACCGGTGTTTTGAAATCTTTTCACTCTGAGACCTGGTTTCAGAAAGATTCATTTTCAGTGTCCTGAAACTCCTGCTCTGTGGACGATGTGTGGTTAAGGTCAAATATTTGTTCTGAAACCAAAGTTGGACAAGTGTGGACAAGGCATGAGTACTGTCTGAACTAAATAATAAGAATTTTAGTTCTCATCAGGAGCCGAATGCTGCGTTGTGATTGGCTGAGCTTGGGTGGTCCTCTTCAGTTTCGCTTTGTTGTTTGTAGGAAGTCGTTTTTAAGCCATAATTGCAACCAAAAGTGAATACATGTCGTTATTAACCACATGTAGAAAGATTTATGAGAGGAAGTTATCAGATTTAAAACCTGAATCGTGTTTGTCATTATTACGTGACGTATAAATCAGAATCAAGATTAGTGTCTGTGTGTACAATGTCTTAATAAATGTGTGATGAGCTCAAAGTAACTCTCGTTTAGGAAACAATATTGTAATACAACTATGTATAATAATGTTTTACAATTTCACAGTAGCTTCGCTTATTCACATTTCATTTTTTGTTTCATCACAGTATTATTATTGCTCACACTAAAGAACTCGCTTTTCCACAGATGTGACCTGTAACTTTGCCCTTTTCTTGTTTTTATGGAAATAGTTGAGTTTAATGCCATACTTGTCTTGTCTTGTTACATAATTCAGTACAGGTTTCTGCAGGGATGGAGAAGTCAAATTTAAGACTTTTTAAGGACTAAAACATACAGTTAAGACCAATGCGCAGGTCGTGCTTATATTTCACAATTTTTTTTAAATTTTTAAGTATAGAGGTTCTGCATACATATTTGCACAAATTTAATGATATTTCTTCAATGTATTTTGTTTCTGGCAACGGCTGTCTGCTACATTGTCGCAACAAGTTATGATTGAGACATTTAACTGCAACAAAACCAAAACATTTAAGAGAAAATAAGTCAACTGTGTGTATTTCATTGAGAATTTTTTTTCTACACTGTTATTTTTTTTTTTGTATTACAACCAGTCTAACTTGTTTTTTTTTTTTTTTTTTTTTTTTTTTTTTTTTTACAAGAAAATTTTTCCATTGTTTCAGCACAAATTAAACCTTGATGTCCTGCATAAATATTAAATAGAAATAAAGTATTGAAAAACGAGAATTATTAAAACAAAAAATAAAAAACAAATTGTGTGTATTTCTGAGAATATTATTGAGAATTTTCTGACAAAGCTGCAGAACTGTGAAATAGATCAAGAAATTTAAGATCTCTGTAAACATTCTACAGCAAATTCAAGACTTTTTAGGGCCTTATTTTTAGATTTTTAAAGACCAGCAGAAACCCTGATAATTATAATAATTTAACGCTATGGAAATATGCCTTTTAACTTTTCTGTGAATGGTAAATATCTAAAATTACAAGAGCTACACAACATGATTTGGTAATGTCACTAATGTAGAATAATTTGTTTTTAAAATCATTAAAATGAATCATTAGAATGTTTGTCTTTTGCTACAAAGACGTGTCACAGCGCAGGACCGAAAAAGTCAAACGTTCATCTTATGATTGTCCCTTTTCCAAATAAAATACGTCTCAGTGTTTTGTTAAGACCCAGCAGAAAGACAAACATCTCTGAAACAGCACCAGGCTGGATTTCTCTGTAAGACAAAGTTGTTGTGGCTGCGCAGGCTGGTAAAGTGCAAGAACAAAAGAAAGAATAAAATAGCATATCAAATGTTTTCACCTATTTACAATACAAAACGAGGCGCGTCGGTTTTGGCTGGAAGTGAACAGCACCGTGATCGTGTGGAGGAGCTGCGCGTCTCTTTGGCTCGTAACAGTTTTGTGCTTTCTCAGATCAAACCCTCGGCTTCTCATCAAAGTCTCGTGTCCATCTTCCATTGTGCTTCCCGTTTGGAGTCACAGCGCTTGGATCGATCCGTTTGCGTGACCGTTCTTTCATGACCGTTCTTCTCAGATTTATGGCAGTATCCTTTTGCCTTACGGACTCTAAAGCATCCAGTTCTGCCTCCTGAAAAACATAATTCATAGTCAGATTGGAAAACAGACTTGTGTCCTATTCACATGAGACGTCATGTAAATCAGAGATCAAATGTAGTGTGATTTTTCCTTTCTAAACAACTATTATTGAAAGTATAATTGCCCAACTAATCAATTACCAAAAGGATTGTTAGATGTAGCCCTATTAATGAGACTAGTCAATCTAGTCAAATACATTTTGTTTAAGGCCTGTAGCACAAATGACCCGTTTGGTGACTGGAGTCTATCCCAGTGACTTTGGGCCTTAGGCGGGGGAACAGTGTTAAGACATAGAGACAGACACAGACAGACAATCATTCACTCTCTCATTCATTCCCTAGAGCAGAGGTCTCAAACTCAAATGTAGCTCGGGCTGAAAAAATCAAAGTCAGAGTTGGTGGAGGGCCACATTTAAAAGACAGGACTCATTGTGTCATAATCTATATGAAAGAAGCATATTAGGCTATGTAAAGCCTAATGTCGAATAAATGTGTATGCTCACATTCATTGTTTTACATTTGAAATCATACACACACAAGTGATAAAGTAAATAATAGTGGAAAACCAGGGTCCAGCTGTTCTACCCAGAAATATTTTGGACAAATTGAAAACCATTTGTTGAATTCTGATGCATTTTTGAAAATGTATATTGACACATCTCAACAATATATTTAATTGATGTGAAACTATCAATAATACAATAATCAGAAATCCTCCTGAGGGCCAGATGAAATCATCTGGAGGGCCACATTTGGCCCCCAGGCCGCCAGTTTAAGACCCCTGCATTAGAGCATTTTACAGTGTTGTTAATTGACCTAAACATGCATGTTTTGGAGGTGGGAGGAAGCCAGAGAAACCACGGTAACACAGAGAGAACATGAAAACTCCACCCAGAAAGATCACACTGCAAAAACTATCTACACTTGCTTAAAGTGACTTGGATTAAGAATTTTAATCTGGATTTGAGTCATTTTTGCTGGTTAAGATTTAATTGCTTATGTAATGGAGAATATTTCACTTGTCTCAAGGCGTTTCTGACTGAATATGAGTGAAATGGCTTACAATAAGAATAAAGTTTGCCATTGTGATAACAACAAGTTTCTTAACCCAGTGGCAAATAATTTGACTTGAAATAAGGAATAATGTCTTGAAATGAGTTCAAATGAGAATCCTGGGTTTGACTCCTTGAAACAAGCAACTTTTACTTGTCTTGACATTCACTTTTTGCAGTGCAGGAGATGTTGATTTGGATCGATTCTGGAGCTGAACTCATGACCTTTTTGGTAAGTCCAAAAACCACTCTGCTACTGTACACTTGTATCAAAGTCCAAAGAAGAAATAGTTTAAAGCCAACTTCTACAGCAGTACACATTTTGACCATACACTACAGTGAATAGGGTTTCTGCAGAAAGGTCAAATGTAATACTTTTTAAAACCACAAATCATACAAATCTCTAAGACCAGCTCACGAGTCATGATTTATAGTATTTCACACATCAGCTTCTTTTCAGGAGGATTCTGAAGACATCATTTTGTATTTTGTTAGAATTATGAAAAATCTAATGAATTAACAAAAAACGGCATACACCTGTTCATTAACCAAATCACAGCAGAAGTTATATTATTGAGAATTTCCCACAGAAAAAGCTGCAGCAGAGAAATAGTTTGAGAAATTTGACAGAAATTGCTTCATTAAAAAACGTAAGACCTGTGCAAACATTTTAAGACCTACAACAGTAAAATTAGGACTTTTAAGGCGTTATATTATATTTTTCATTTTTTAGACTTTAAGATTCTGCAGAAACCCTGGAGTTTACCCTCACTCGACTTACAATTTCAACCCTTCATAAAAACAGGTCGACTCACCGTGTAGTCTTTGGATTTCTTCCGTTCATTTTTTTCTTTCTTGATCTTTAAAGAAGAAAAACACACTTATTAAAAACATGATCCAACCATTTGGTCATAGAAGTGCTGTACCTTTTTAGGTCTGTAGTAGAAAAAGATACACAATGAGATCGGTATCAAAACAGTCAGTAGCCAGAGGAAGTGGAAATTGAATTTGGCAGCTTCATCTGAAAGCAAACATTTAGACACATGTAAATGTAAATCGGTCTGATAAATGCAGTTTTGTGGACAGTGATTACACTGATCAACTAGTCGACGAATTCTCAAAGTGGGGTCCGGGGCCATATGTTGGAGGTCCCCCAAAAGTCTCTGATGACATTGACTTTTACATTTTTCTTTATAATAGACAATCCCGGAGACATTTTTGATAGAAACAAATGTACCAATAAATAAAGGAATTACGACAAATAAATGTTTCATTTACATTTTGATAAAAAGCATGATCTGAACATCTTAATTTGTGCAGGTGCGCTGGAGACGGCGTGTGTGATAGTCTTTATGAAATAAAGAAGAATCTTGCACTTTGACAAGTAAAAAGCTTCACAGATGGTGAGGCAATGTCTCTTTTTTATAGGGCTGTGGTAAACCCAAAAAATTCTTAGTGGACTCAAAACATGTCCCATCGACTGACTAAAAAGGAGGCTCCTAAGTCTTGTATTGATTGAGTTTATGCAAAAACAATTTTTATATAAATAAATAAATAGAAAATGGTATTTACATATTTCCTTTGCTGTTCAATATAAATCCTTATCATCTAAATAAAATAAGTGGTTGACTAACAAAATTTCTAAAGGGTTTTTCACACCAACACAACCCCAGACCCTGTCGGTAGGAGGAGCGACTCAGCGTCTGTTCAAGTCTCTTTGAGGCACCGATGTAAAAGAACATTCACACAAACAAGATCCAAACGACCACCAGTCGCCGAACATTTGCCGAATGAGCATGCATGTGATGTAATACTTCACTTCAAATGACGAAACATAAGTTGCGCGAGTAGTTGTCAAACTCTGACAAAGAACATATGTTTCTCATTTTACCTCATGGATTAATCTCTTGTTTTTCCCGCCACAGTCCAGACTTCACACTGCAGCTGCTGCAACTCCTCCGCCTTTGTTTTCCTCGGACCTTCGTACTTACACCCGTAACAACAATCTACGCTCAACTGAATACTGTTCTTTCTTTAGTGTCGTTTTCGGTTTTCCGCACAATTCTTGTCGCCACGAGCCAATCAAACAGCTGCACATGCGGCAACTAGCGACTGCTGGCGATGCCAACTCTACATGCAAGTCTTGAAAACTCCATCTCCACGATCTGCTCCACACTCCTCTTACCCCTAACAGCCTCGTTCACACCAAACACACGAGAGCCGTCCGGTTGCCAAACGGGTTCAGACAGGCGACCCTCAGCTTGGTGTGAAAGACTTCTAAGACTCCATCAACAGATTAATCGACTAAAGGACTACAGCCGTCATCAGTCGTCACAAGGCAGATGAATCTCACCGTGATGCTCTTGACAAACAGTCCTAACAGAGTCACAGAGACGCACAGACAGGAGAGAAACCACAAAACAATTTCTAACTCTGGCCTCGCCTCCTGAAGTCGTAGAGCTTAGAATCAAGACAAAACTCCTGTAGTGTGCAGAAGGCTGAAGAGAAGAGTAACCCTGCTTCACTCACCGTGCACTGTGAGGAGGACTCGATGGTAAGAGCCACCGGAGCTGGCGAGCAGCAAGTAACACTGGTAAACTCCTTCATGATGCTTCTGAACTCTCCTGAGCCGCAGCACAGCGCCATCTCCAGGCTGCTCCAGGGACAGAGAGCTTATGTTCCTGAAGTCATGACGCAGAGGCTCTTCTCGGTCCAGAGGCCAGACCGCAATCGGGATATTAAACTTATCCACACGGACCCAGTGAGCCTTTTCGAGCTGTCCTTCGAATGGACAGGGCAAAGAGCAGGTCCCATTCAAAACACAGGACACTTCAGCCCCTGTAACACACAAACATACAGTAAGTCTAAGAGGTCAAATCTACACAAATTCATCTTTTATTTAGGTTCAAATGAGCAGGATCTGGTTTTAAAGGAGACATGTTGTGTAAAATCCAGCACAATGTACCATTCACACATTTTGAATGCCCAGGCATTTTGCAATAGAGCAAAAATGCTTAGCAACATTTAGAATGAGTGGCATTTCTTCAATGCTAAGAACAGCTGATGATTTAGGTCATTTTAACTGCAACAAACTGACTCAAAAACATACTTTTTAAGAAGAAAAAGGTAATAAGTTCAACTGTGTGTGATTTCTATGTCTGATAAATGTGAGAAGCTAAAGTCTTGTTGTTTATCTGCTTTGCTACAACTGTTGACTTGATTTTCTCTGTTTAAATGTCAGTTACAAACCCAGTGCTCAGTAGACTTGTTGTGGGTTGAATTGTGCTCAAACTGTAGTTTATTTGTCCTGTTTTAGTTGTTTATTGAACTCTTACAAGAGAAAATGTCCTTTCTCTCCATTAACTCACTCAGCATGAACATTTAGAATGATGTCATGTCACCTGCACAACCTCTATATTAACAACTAATCTATAAATCAAAAATTATAATCACTAGATTAATTAATTAACAGTATTAGTTCATCATTTGTACCTTCAAACGAAGACCTCTGTGAGTCCTGAGGTGAAACTGGTCCTGGACAGACACAACAACATGTTAAATCCGTATTTGAATTGTGGCTGCAAGAGATTGACAAAAAACTGCTTTTTGCTTTCGATTTTTATTTATTTTTTTTTTTTTTTTTTTTATTTTTTTTTGAAAAAAAAAAAAAAAAAAAAAAAAAAAAAAAAAAAAAAAAAAACATGCGATTTCCTATTTGATTATTCGATATTTTTTTTTTTTTTTTTGCTGCGTATAGTATATTATTTATCTTTTTTTTTTTTTTTTTTTTTTTTTTTTTTTTTTTTAGTTTTTTTTTTTTTTGGGGGGGGGGGGGGGGGGGGGGGGGGACAAGAAAACAAAAAAAGATTAGGAGAAAGAAATATGATTCAGATTTTTGGTATTTTCCATGTCTATGATTTTTTTTTTTGTTAGCGTGGGAGCACTACGGTAAACAGCCAACTTGTTGCAAAGGCATGACCATTTATTACATTTACTGCTAATGAATTATAATCATTGAAAATGTTTTTGACAAAAAATAAAATAATGAAATATAAAAGAAAACATAATTAAGAAAAAAAAAAAAAAAAACAAAATGAAAAAACTTAAAAAAGAAATCGTTAGAATCGAAAATAAATTTTTGAATCGAAATCGAAATCGTTTTGAATCGAATCGGACCCCAAGAATCGGAATCGAATCGAATCGCTGACACTCAAAGATTCACACCCCTACTTGAAATGCTAAAAGTTAGGCATTATTAGTACTGAAGCTACAACTAAGTTCAGTTGTCCTGCACACTAGTGATGCACCGAACCATGTCATTGTCTTGGATCAGGAAAAAATGTCAGATTCAGACTACTGGCGTTTTCGCACATGAAAGTACCAAGAACTAGGAGGAACTGGCTTTAGCATTAAATAACTCATTAAGTGGTGTTACAGTAAAAAAAACAAAAGTTGTCTTTTTCGATTCCACATAAAACTATGATGTACAAAAGGTGAAAATGTCACAGAAATTAACAATAAAACAAATGACCGGTATTCACTGTCACTCCTAGTTAGGCTACTATTTACAAATTAAATAACTATATTTTGGGAGTTACTGCTTTCAGTTATATAAGTCAATAGCCCAAAGTCGCTGTAAGAGAGAGACTAAGAGTAATAGGTATATGTACAGATGTATCAAATAAAGAAAAAGGGAAATCACGATATGACGATTTCATCAAAAAAGCAGATTGTCACAGAGATGAGCTCACTATTCGATTTGTATCACAATATTGCTCAGCCCTAATTGTAAATGTGTTTGTGTCACCAAAAGGTTCCTGCCCCAAAGCAGGAGCTAAAAAGTCCATAGTGTGGCCCCAGTCCATAGTTCCTGCTCCGTGTGAAAAAGCCTAAAATGGGGACGGGAACTAAGAAAAGTACTAAGAACAAAAAAAAAAGTTCCTACAGTGGGAAAAGGCTTTTAGTGACATATTCTGTGGGACTGGACAGACTTTTGTGAATTATTTCTGACGAATGGAAGCATTTTGTCTGAGCTTGTGTGGTTCATCAGAGGATCAGGATCTGCACCTTCACGTGGCTGAAGAGGTGATTTTTACATTTTTTAGGTTCATAGTAGTGGCTAAGATGCTGTCTTTTAACGGTGCATGCATGTCTTGAAGCTAATGCTAAATATGCTAATGTGTGCACCTCCCATTAGTGCTTCAGAGACGGCACAACGTTGTGTACTAGTCCTTATTTAGTTATTATTTGTTGTTATTTTTGTTAACTTAATTTTGTTGGACTAGAGCAGACCTGGGCAAACTGCGGCCACAATTTGACCACAATTTCAACAATTACAAATGCAGATCCTTCACTTAAATCTTGTTCATTACAAAACACAAACTTGAGGTAAAAAGTTGCTTAGAAATATACAGTCAAGGCTTGTGTCAAAATGTAGATATACAAGTAAAAATAATTCTTAACAGGGTTTCTGCAGAGATCGAGAGGTCAAATGTGAGACTTTTTAAGACCACAAGACCTATTCTCGACATAATAACTATAGTATTTCACAACGCTGCTTCTTTCCAGAGGCTTCTTAAGATATAGTTTTTTTATTTTGCTACAGTTATGAAAAATCTAATGAATTAACAAAAAAGAACACAATGTATACAGCAAGTGAGCAGCAGATTCTAAAGAGTTTGCAGCAGAAATTGCTTCCTTAAAAATGTAAGACCTGTGCAAGCATTTTAAGTCTTACAAAGGGGCAAATTTAAGACTTTTTAAAACCTTAAATTAAAACCTTTCTTTAAGACTATTTAAATTTCTGCAGAAACCCTGAGTTTTTTTTTTTTTTAATTGATTGATTTTATGAAACACTTCATGTTTAGGTATTGCACTGACTCACCTCCAGAGGCTGGAGTGACAAAGGCCACAGTTATAAGTGCTGCCCACATCTGCATGATCCACCTGCAAAAGTAACACATTTTAAACTCTGTGGTAATGATGGCTCTATTTTTTACAGTGACAAAAATATATATATATTTAATTAATTCAATAGCTGCTATAGGCTGCTGCTTCTGCGCTCACAGCTGATATTACCCACGGAAAACAGGAAATACAGGCAGCAAGTTTTTATTGTGTGAATGGAATTTGTTTTGTTTTTCAACTGATCAGGTCTGCAATGTCATCTACAAAATCCCGTTGGACACAAGAAGAAAGGAACACCCAAAAAGAAACACAAGGACGTTTAACAAGAGCAGAGACAGAAAAAGCAACACAGGAAAACTTCAAATCCACTAAATCCGACCACTGCAAAAGAGAAAGCCACATCATGGACTGGGACAACAATAAAAAAAAAATAATAATTGGAACAGAAGAACACAAATACAAACGATGGATACGAAGGCTGTTGAGATCAGGAAGCAAGGCACAAAGAACATCAACATTTCTTTGGCTCACACATGGGACACACTTCTCCAGAGACTTTCACCAGGCAAATCTGTCAAACTGGCCACGTCTGGAAGATTTTATAAGAAAGACGTCACAATACCAGACTCACCTCTAATAAGTACAAGATAGATAAACTAAGAAGAAGACAGAATGAATTTTCCAAATATGATCAGGTTCAAGAGGAATAATCTTCTTGAAATCAGACCAAAACAACACTCCCTGACTGTCCTGTTATAGACGAAAGCTATAATTTTTTTTCCTGTTCATCCACAGTACTCGCCTCGCCCTATTAATTGGTATTTCAAGTGAAATGTTGGAAAACTGGATTGAAGCCAAGTGACTGGGAAAGGTTTCAGTCACCTGCACCTGAGTCAGACTTTTAATAGGCTGGTTTCATTTTTCACAATTTCATTTGGAAGTCAAGTTGTTTTTCCTGTTAATAACATTGTACTTTGTATGAAACATATAGGTGCTTTTTAAAGCTACTAGATCCATTAAATTATCATTCCAGCCTACTTTACCCAAAATGCTTGACTAAAATTAATTGAAAAAAAAAAAATCTAAAAAAAATGCTTCTGTACAATAAGTATTTTGTACCTTGATTGACATTAACACAACAGGTTTTGCCCCTGGGCCTGACAGTTACTAAACCCCGCCCACCCCATTTACTGCTGCACGATCCGTGTTTACTGAAAGTAGGGATGGCGATATATCGGTATTGATATCGGTATCGGCCGATATCCACGCTATTTTAAGATATCGGTATCGGTCCGATATCGGGTCGACGGCCGATATTTGGCGCCGATATTTTTAGGGAGGTTCTCCAGTCTCTCTGTGCACATACACCAGCCTCAATTTGACCTAAAAGCTTCATATTAGCAATTTGAAACAGACTAAAGAATACAAAGTAATAAATAAACAAACAATTAAGCTAAAATTAGTCATTATATTTACATAATAAATCCACAAAAATTTTTTTATCTCAGATAAATTATATTTTTTGTAATTTTGATCTTGTGAGTTGTGCTGTGGATTTTAAAGCAGAACCAAGCAACTTCAGCAGTAGAGCTCCCCCTACAGTTCTCTTCTGCAAACACCAGCATCAAACCTACAACTGAACTTTTTTCCTTATGTAATTTTTTTTTATCAATTTATAATGTTTTCAAATAAGGCAAAGAAAAGTACATCAAATATTTCACACTGTCAAATGTACAAATAAAAGCGCCAGTGTTTTATCAGAAGAGCTGTCAAATTATAAGTGTAGTTTTTCCAGCAGGAGGCAGCAGAGAGCAGATGTTGCTTAAAATGTGAATAAAATACATTTGTAACCATCACACAGACTAACAAAGACATTTAACAAAGCCAAAATGTCCCTTAGATCAGCTTTAAAATATACCTATCGGTATCGGCAGTTATCGGTTATCGGCCAGAGCAGAGGGCTAATTATCGGTTATCGGTATCGGCTCCAAAATTTCATATCGGCCCATCCTAATGAAAGAAACCAAACGAGCAGAAAACAGGAAAAAAAAGTGTTTAAAAGGGGCGACACTCTGGAAGAAACGCTGGTACAAGTAGACAAGTGATGCAAGTTCATATTAAAAAAATGCACGGTACATGTTTCCAAAGAAGAGAAAACGTTAAAACACCGCGGGACTACTAAGCGAGAGGACACACGACGTGGTTAATGCTGGAATGTCGGGTCCGGAGGGACGGTGATTACGTTTAGGAGAACGAGAAAAATTTATGAAAAAAGTTGGGGTAATGAGTAAGATTAGGAAGAGAGTATGGTGAAAGTTAAAATTAAAAAAAAAAAAAATTGTTTAGCCCCGTTTAGCGACTGAAAAAACTCATTACCATGGCAACCAGCTCTCTTCCGTCCCTCCCGACGACTATCTAGCACTAACCCGTGTTTTTGAGCAAACTACACCACTAGCTGACTTATTTTACAATGAATTCATAACGTATTCGCACAAATGAAGACTGAAACGTGCAATACGAGTGTGAGCGCGAAGAAAAGGGCATTTCTCAGAGTTTTCAGGTTATGGAAGCAGTAATAACAGCCATAGTACACTCACTTGACCGTTGGAGACGCCGTCGCTGCTGGAATGATGACGCCAAAAGTTGCCTGAAGCTGGATTTTAGGCTCAGAAAGTTTGTCTGTGCAGATCACGGACAGTTTGAGTGCAGCAGAAAGACAAACTGCTACACAGATGCATGTTAAGTCCAGAATCGCCTTCTCCTGTCCGGGTTTTTCTTCTAGACAGGCCCGTAGCTAACTAACTGAACCAGTGAGAAGAGGACGTTTGAATTGTGATTGGCTGAAACCGATCACGACGTGATGAATCTGCGCTCCTATTGGTCTTCTTCTACCGTCGATCAGAAGAAGACAAAAGACGAGCGCAGCACCATGAGCACCACATGGATGGCAGCGGTAGAGGTCATTTTGGATCACTCAGAGGGAGGAAAACAACAGCCGGAGACAGTCTGACAATTGCCGTTTCCTGAATCACTTGAAAACAGTGCACAACCATGGATCATTATATAAAAAAAAAAAAACTAACAAAACAACAACAAAAAAACTTTTCATTGTCCACCGTCTGGGATGAATCAGACTCAGTGACTTTAAAATGACACCAAACAATTTTTTTTGTCTGTTAAAATCTGTATGGTGTTTAATAGCATTGCCTAGTATTTTGGGTTATTGTTTTGGCAATTTTAGTGCAAACTGAGCAAGTGAGCAAGCAATTTCTTATAGGGTCCTCTGCTTTTTTTATATATATTTTATTTTTTTATAGAAGTATATTGTTGTCCATTAGTGAACATATGCACAACTTAGACATACTGTACATGTGCATATATATAAAGAAAAACACAAAAGGACAAATGTGCACTTGCATGAGTATATAAACATGATCATATTATATTCCTTTTATTTATTTTTTTCTTTTGCAATAACCTCTTCCGCCCAGGGCAAGTCTTAAAAACAGACACAGAGAGAAAGAAAAAAACTTAACAAAAACAAGACTAATACATAGACACAGTAGGATGAAACTAAATAGTAAGGTTCATTATTAATTGTCAGGGCTGTTATTGGTAAAGTCAAATATGACAGATTAGCACATTTTTCTAATTTAGTCTTATTTTGGTGTAATAGTCACTGCCATAAAACATCCATCATAATTTTACAGCAAATCATGACAAAAACAGTGGGAAATAATGTGAGTTGTTAAAGCAGAATCACTCCCTAACCTGTGCTGCAGAAAAAGCACCAAGAGCAAAAATAATTCACACGCAATTGACACAGTTTGTGGAGTTTAAACAATATTCCAAATGTAAGTGTTACAAAATATTATCATTTGTCAAATCATAGGCAACAGCCGCTGATCCACCTCCACGTATGCTATATATGCTGGACAAAATACAAATACAAACCTCATAAAAGCAGCTGATTCTTTGGTGTAAAAAAGCAGTTTGTTTGGTAAAATCCCAAATATAATCACATTCACCAGTGTCTTACTGAAAAAAATGTCCAACCTGTCACAATGCACTTTAAAATTTTCAAAACAATACACATTTACAGTGCTTAACAATCAAACATAATATTATATATTATATTAATTCTCCAAAAACAGCTAAAGAAACACTTCCTCGTGCATTCTCACATGTGCCAACACAACTTATAGTCAGTTCATATTCACATGGAGCCTGAGACTTTTAGGAGAGCTGCTCTGAAAAGGCCGTTCAGTAGCCTACACTCAAATAGGTCCAAAAAAAATCATAAAAATGACCTTGCACATGCGTTTAAACCAGACTTGGGGACTGTTTTAATCAGGCCTGACTGAACCGGTTTGGCAATAATTCTGATCTGAACAGAAAAACGGCTGATGTCTGAAACTGTGCTAATACAAAACAGAATATAACATGACACACTATTAGCTGACCATAGAAACCAGAAGTTCACATTACAGTTTTGTACTTTCTAATATCAAAATCCTGACTTGGTCTCTCCGTTCTGCCTCGTGAGCATGATTATTCTCCTCTGGTTCATTTAAACAGCCTCCTCTGGTTCTTTAAGACAGCCTCCTCTGTTTCTTTAAGACAGCCTCTCTCTGGTTTCTTTAAGACAGCCTCCTCTGGTTTCTTTAAGACAGCCTCCTCTGGTTTCTTTAAGACAGCCTCCTCTGGTTCATTTAAGTTCAGACAGCCTCCTCTGTTAGCAGCTCCTCTGGTTCATTTAAGACAGCCTCCTCTGGTTCATTTAAGACAGCCTCCTCTGGTTTCTTAAGACAGCTGGTTCTTTTCCTCTGGTTCATTTAAGACAGCCTCCTCTGGTTCTTTAAGACAGCTCCCCTGGTTTCTTGAAGACAGCCTCCTTCTGGTTTCTTTAGACAGCCTCCTCTGGTTCATTTAAGACAGCCTCCTCTGGTTCTTTAGACAGCCTCCTCTGGTTCATTTAAGACAGCCTTTTCTGGTTTCTTAAGACAGCCTCCTCTGGTTCATTTAAGACAGCATCCTCTGGTTTCTTTAAGATCAGCCTCCTTCTGGTTCAATTTAAGCCTCCTCTGGTTTTTTAAGACAGCCTCCTCTGGTTCATTTAAGACAGCTCTTTCTGGTTTCTTGGTTCAATAACCTCTTTTTTCTGCATCCTGAAAAACATAATTAAAGTGAGATTTGAAAAACAAACTTAGACACAGGTGGATTCCTTAAAACATGAACTACAGTCACTTCTGGCACTGGAAAAATCAAATCAGCAAAGCGAAAGAAGCGCTGCAGCACTGACAGGAGGGAGAGGTAAAAGGCAGACCAGACTTTAGCTTTGGTCAAACTATACATTTTATGAAACAATCAGTCTGTGCTTTGTTATAAGCTTGTGTGTGTGAGTCGGAGCTGGACTGTTTTGGTGGCTGTGAAAATGTTAAGAGGAAAAGGCTGGCAGGAAAGCAGGGTCAAAGCGAGAACAAGGGTTGGCACTGAAAGAGTTCAAATGGCCTTAAAATAAATCTAAATATATAGTTAGATGAAGCTATTTGGGCCACATATAAGATGACATCACAGTCTTACCTGAGCTTGTTTGTTCTCTTGCCCAGAAGTGCTTTAAGGTGTTTCTTTAATTTTTCTGTAAATCAACATAACACACATTACACTCAAACATTAAAGACCCAGTACTATTGTCCTCACTCAGTCTCGGTGCAAAACTCACCTTGACTCTATGATTTCTATTTCTGTTTTTTAACTGTAAGCTAACTACACTAATGTAATTTTGTCTTCATCATCATCAATGTTCCATCCTTACAGAGGATGTCAAACTCATTGACAATAATTGGCATGTCCTTGTAATCTTTGACGTCTACGATTATTGTTTTCAAATACTGAACTAGCATTAGTTGACTTACTCTAGATCAATCATTTCATTAGGTTCAGTCTCTATTTAAAAATGCTTAAGTAAACCTTGTAAGACTTCCCATGAAATGAGGTGGAGGGCGCATCTGCCTGACTATGGCTGTGTTCTGATTGTCCGATTTCTCTGTCCACATCAATGGTGTTCTTCTCTGCTCCTCTTTGCTGCTGCTGTTCTTCCTTCTAAAGTATTCTTTGCAAAGCCATTGTAGCGAATAATGTGGCAAAAATCTCTGTTTTCTTTTCTGGATATTCTTGAGAAGATCTTCTTCAGACTCAATTTGTCTTCTGACTTCCTTGTTGGTAACTTTGTCCATCCATGTGATCTGAAGCATCTTCCTATTTGCCTGAGCAGCCAGTCTAGGGTGACCAGACGTCTCTATTTACCTGGACAGTCCCTATTTTGAGCCCTGTGTCCCATGTCCCTCCCAGCAAATGTATCCAAAACCATTGTTTTGACCCAGTTTTACACAAGACATCTCCCAGTTGTCCTTTGTTGACCATTTGACACTTCCCAACAGTGAAGGGAGGATAATATTGCTTTTTTCTTTATTCAAACTAGACAAAAATCATGCTTGAAAATACACAGTAAAAATGCATCATTTGCACTGATAAAAGTTTGAGAGAATATACATGAGTGTGAAGGAGCCTTGAATTGACTTAATGCATAAGAATATACTATTTTACTTATAAGTATACTTATTGTCCCAGTTTTAAATTTTGAAAATCTGGTCACCTTAAGCCAGTCCCTCCACACTTTGACAGACACTTTACAAAAACGTGAGAGTCTGGGATCAGAGCGCCGGGTTTACATTTCGAGGGCTGGCTTTTCCGAACGTCACCCAATCACAGAAAACCTGGAAATTCCACCAAAACAGTGAACAACGATGTTTTCGTAAACATGTAGCGCAAGGATTTTTTCAGTCTGAACCTCAGGTTTGCTGCTCACATTTTAAGGAACTATACGTTCATTGTTCAAAACCGAATGTTTTGAAATGGGCCTTGAAAGCAACTTCTGACTTTTTATGTCACGTGTCAGAATCGCCGTGCTTGACTGGATCATCTTAACTTTGGGAGACTTTATTGGCTAACCGTCAGGTCCAACCCTTCTGCATTCAATACAGAATGTACAGAATGGTAGGAGGGGCTGACTCTCCAGGCAATCTTCCTGTAGCCCCACACCTCAAACGCTCTCAGACGCTCCATCTTTTGCTTTGAAATAGTCCATGTTTCTGATCCAAACAAAACAGTGCAACTTTCTTATCCTGGTCTTTAAACCAACAGAGGCTGCCAAGGACTTTATACATTTTAGAGAATTTTAGCAATACAAATCCTCTAAAATGTATAATACTTAGGAAGTTTCTCACCTTTTCAGACACTCTCAAACCTACAGAAAAGTACAGATACCTGCTTTCAATGTAGTGAAAGTAAAAGTATCCAGAATAAAATATACTTAAGTACAAATACCTATAAAGTTACTTAGTACAGTACCTTTACTTTTGTACTTAGTTACTTTCCTCCACTGTAATCAATGGAAACATGCATACACATTCACTCACAGATCATTCTCACAGTAAATATCCCCTTCTTGTCCCTTTGCCTCATGGAATCCACTTTCCATCGCAATTTTGTCTTTATCAAATACAAATGAAGGTTGGGTCAAATGCAAAGAAGGAATATTCTTCGTTTTATATTTTTTATATGAATCGTGAAATCAAACGGACAAAAACAGGTTCAGAACCACCATTGCTCATGAATGAATGACAATTAATATACAGTATTATTAAAAAGAACAATGTGAGGGTTAGGGTTAGTTAATGCTTTAAACAGTAAAATAAAAATACAATCCACAGAATGACTTTGAAAAGACTTACCTCATTATTTCACGACACACGTCAGGGTACCTCTGTTTTGAGAACTAAAAATGAAAAAAATAATGAATAAAAAATAATACAAACTAGTGTAGTTCAAGTGGGTCTTACCAGGATGAAAAAAAGGAGAACCAACAAATAGCAAACAACCAAAAGACCAAAATACACAGGGAGACTGGGGTCTGAGGAAAAAAGTGAAAGTCCTGATTATGAACAGTTCATGTGATCTCTTAAATAATGATAAATGTTGTAACGTGTTAGTAGACTTTTGAGGCAGTGATTGTACAGTTGGAGTCAAAATGCACCGAAGCTTCTGCAAAATGTTGGTCTTCTTCTGCTGTACTATGCAGATGTTTTCTACTCCATGTCCTCTACTTCTATTGTTATCTCTTATATACAGTATGTTGATTGTTGGTAAAGTGGAGGCATTTTTTTTTTTGGTTCACGTGACCTCCTCACATGACTTTCTATTTAAAGCCACGTGGTGCTTTTTCATTTTTTAAGCCATGACTAAGACCTAGACGTGGTTGAAACGCGTCGCTTTGTCTTTATTTATCTTTATTTTTCTTGTAATAAGACAGTTGTAATAAGCTAGGAGCTCATTTACCTGACAGTTTCGGCGGCAGGACTTTCCGCCTTCGTCAGAGGTGAGTCTGGTGTTGTGACGTCTCTCTTAAGAATCTTCCCAGACGTGGTCAGTTTGACAGATTTGTCAGACGCCTGGTGGTCTCTGGAGAAGTGAGTCCCAGGTGTGAGCCAAAGAAAAAGCTCCTTCGTCTCTGTTGATGGTCTTTGTGCCTCGCTTCCTGATCTCAATAGCCTTTCGTATCCATCGTTTGTATTTGTGTTCTTCTGTTCCAATTATTTTTGCATTGTCCCAGTCCATGATGTGGTTTTCTCTTTGCAATGGTCGGATATCGCTGATTTTAAGTTTTCCTGTGTTGCTTTTTCTCACCTCTGACGAAGGCGGAAGTCCTGCCACCAAACTGTCAGGTAAATGAGCACCTAGCTTATTACAACTGTCTTATTACAAGAAAAATAAAGATAAACTAAGAAGAAGACAGAATGAATTTTCCAAATATGCTTTGTCTTTATAGTTCAATATAGAACTTTTATGCAAGTCACAGTGCCTCGGATTTCCTTCACGTCTTCTACAAATACTATAATACCTACTTTGACAGACAACTTTGACGTGAGGGTCTGGGATCAGTGCGCCGGATTACATTTTTGTGGGCTGGCTTTCCGAGCGCTGAGACAACCAATCCCAGAAAACCTGGAAATTCTATCGAGACAGCGACGCGCTAAACAGTTTTTCAGTTTGAAGGCTCTCAACGTGGTTTGCTGCTCCGGTTTTCAGGAATTGATAGGTTGCTAATTGTTCAAAACCGAAGCCAGCGCTATAAAATAAATCTACCAGCTACGTTCGAGCTACGTCTGCCATCTTGAATGTTTTAAGAAACTTCTTTAACAACTTTAACAAACTACATGTGAGGGTTTTAAATGGAGTGCATTTGTATGTCAATTATATATGTTATTATATGAGTATGAAGGCCGATACAAAAAGGGTATTTAGTTCTGTTAGAGTGACTTACGTTTGAAAGGCAAGCACATGGACACAGGGCTCTTCTGATTGGACGACAGCTCATCGTCGACAGTAAACTCTTTTTCTTCGACCATCAGAAGAGCTGTTTTCCAGTCATGCTCAGTACTGATGTTACAGACGTAATAATCCTCAGAGTGGAGCAGTGTCACAGAGCTGCTGATGCTGAACAGACCCAGCTCTGATTCAGACACCAAGGTGTTGGGTTCAAGGGAC